>VXAZ01009477.1:2811394-2901239 GCA_013399875.1 Gymnorhina tibicen
ATTTCTTTTTTTTTTTTTTTTGGTTGCTATTAATTTGACAAGCTTGTTTTCTGGGACTGACATTTTCCAGACTTGGTATTAGCACACGACAAGTTTTGAAAGATGAAAGAAAAACAGCAGAACTATTAAAGGATGTAAAGATTATTTTCCACATGGCCTGACCAAAACTTTTGCACTTGACTTAACTCAGAAAAATCTGAAATTAGAAACTTTGAACAAAATTATTTTTAAAAAATAGTTAGCTCTTAATAGAAAAATTTTTGGAGCTAATCTTTTAAGAAGTTTTAAGGGTTTGACATTTCTTAGTTGGTAGTTTTAGTATGTTTGTTAAATTTTCATTTTAAGATGCTGTAATGAGATAGGATTGGGTGGGTTGTTTCTCAAATGGAATAAAAGATTGTATATATTTAGACTAGATAATTCTTTCAATAACTGAGGTGGGGTGAAGAAGAGAAGGCACTATGAAATCACTATTGATCTCACTACACCCAACTAATTTATTTGGGAAAGACTTAAGAAAGTGCTGAGAAGTATGGAAAATCCACTGATAGATAGAGAAATTGATCTTTGTTAAGGACATTCTACTGGAAGAAAACTTGTTAATACCTTTTCAATGTTCCATGAAGTCCTAGACTTTAAAGCTCTAAAGGCCCATTTTTGATAATCTACTCTGACCTCCTGTATATGACATGTCATCGAACTTCTATGAATTAATTTTTGTTTCAATTAGGGGTTGTCTAGAAAAATTTCTAGTCGTTCTATACATATTCTCACTAAAGGAAAATTCAGTGAAGTCCTTGGTACATTGTTTCAATTACTTTCACTGTTAAAAATGTGTGCCTTATTCCTAGTTTGAACTGTCTACCTTTCACTTAATGTATCTTGTTATACTTTTGTCCACTATATATACTGAAAAGTTCACTCATGCTGTGTGCTCAGTGCTGGTACTTACTGACAGTAACTGTGTTACTCCTCAATCAGTTCTTTTATAAAGGAAATAGATACAGCGATGAGAGTTTTCTGCTATGATCTGTTTTTCATTTCCCGTATTAAGTTTCGTGGGTTTTCTCTGAATCGTTTTCCCTCTGAGCTCATTCTAAATTCCTGAAATGTAGGAGAATGTAGATGACATACTGTCAAGAACCCCAGGGAGATGCCTTCTGCAAGCAAGGATCTTTGTTAAGTTGCTATTGAACCATTTTTGTTACTTTTCAGAGTGTGCCATTAGAATCTAATCTCCCATTACATCTCACATCTCCCAGTTCTCATTTTAAAGCATTCCATTTGAAACAGCAGAATGACAGGAAACAATCACAACCTATTTTGTGGGCCTATTATATAGCATTGTTCTGCTGATCACCATTTGGAGTGGAAATACAGAATATTTTAATTCACAAGAGGAATCACAGATCTTAGTGAAGTTATTTGTTTTAGTTCACCGAACTATTTCTAGTGTAACCAAATGCAAATTGACTTACTTTTGATGGTTCTCACATGGCCCAAAGCTGTATTTAACTCTTTATCTTTGGTGTTATGTAGTAGGTGAGGAAGCCTTTCTTGGATCACGTACACATGAAACACATTTCACTGGTTAATCTGGCCCATATGAGAGAAGCAAAGCTGACTATTCTTGAACCTGGGCCTCCTAATAACCTCTGAACTTCTACTTTTGTTCAGTGCTACGACATCCACTGGTAGCACTGTTTTCTACAGTCTTCTAGCAGAAACCAACACTTCCTGCCCCTAAAATTCACAAAGGATGCAAACAGGGGATCAGTAGAGAATCCATGTTTGCTTTTAATTTGGTGCCAGACACTGCTTGTATCCAATGTCCCTACTAGTGGTCTTTGAGAAGGCACCTGCTTCTGCTCATTGAAAACAGCTAGAAAGAATGATAACTTGGATGTAATTGCTCAAAAGCTTGAAGAACCGGGACACACCCTGTACCCACATAGTGTGTCTCCTGGTGTATTTTAATTGTTATATATTGTCTTTCATCTACCCCACAAGCTGTGGGCATTTTTCACAAACTATCTCTTCTTTGTCATCCACAGCTCCATTTTCTTGTTTTGCAGCCTGCTAAATTGGTAACAGTATAGCAGGAAAGAAAGAGTTTCTGACTCATCTATCATGAGTCATCTAACAGTTTGATGAGGTTTGTTTTTCTGCTATGACTCTGCACCCGGCACTTGGAGCAGTATAACATTACCTTTATGTTTCTTCTGACACTGCATTAAAACTTGTGAATTCATCGAGCACTCTGCTCAGAAATGAACAGAAGAAACATTGCAAATACCCTCCAGCTTCTTTGGGCTTAAGTTGTAGGTGATTCAGACCTGATTTTCTTCTGCACCAATGAGTTATTTGCAGCAAGGCTTGGCACCCCAGGAGAGCCAGGGCAACATCAGCTTTGCTCAGTTGTGTGCCTGTTCCGGGCAGACTCTCTTTGCAGGAGCAACAAACTTGAGCACTAAAAGTCTGGGGTAGTCAGCCCAGAGGGAACAATACAGCAGAGGCTTTATTGCTCAGTCTGCTGGGGTCAGTCTGAGCAGCTCTGCTACCCACAGCTACTCAGGTGGCCACAGTCTGCAAAATCCAGTCACTAGGAGACACACACACTCTGCCACACCTGGAAAAGAGGTTCTCTGGGCTGGTTGATCCCACAAGTGGGGCACCACAGGGGAATTATGACAGACACACAATGCCTTAGCTGAGCCTTGATATTTTCAGTTGTGGCTACTTGATCTTTAACTACTTGTGTAATTGAAAAACTTAAGAACAAATAAACTGGTTTGGGTTTTTTTTCTTTTTCTCCCTCAGTTTTATCATTTGTTACTGTTGCTTTTTCCATTTTTTGCTAGAAGCTTCTTTAATGTGGATTACTGGATTTGACAGCCTGCCATGGTGGACACTGGAGAACTGGAACAGACAGACTACCACATAACCTTGCTCTTTTGGCCTGATTGAAAGCTCATTGGTGTTGTAGAAATCTTTTCGTTTTCCTTAGTGTGTTTTCCACTGGAGTCTTACAGCGAGAGTCTGGCAGACAGAAAAGGAAAGAGAGGTAAGGTACACAGCTTATCAGACATAACAGGTCTTTTTCCTCTCTTCTCCTCTTCGCATAAAAAATGTTACACTGGTTCAGAGCTTGGGTACATTTACAAATCACCATGGAGTTGGTGTAAACCTGGGGAGGCTGCCCAAACGCCAGCGCAAGAGCTGTGCCAGCCACACAGTGCAGGGCAGTACCCAAAATAAGCCCTGCTGAGGGGTAGGTCTGTGCAGTCTGGTAGAGTAACAATCACAGGGCTGTGGTGCTTTCAGGGCACAGAGATCCATGCAGGGCTATATTTAGTCACGTGCATTTCCCAGTGCAAACTTGGTCCAAAGTGTGTCTTTGCATGGCACCTCAGAACAAAGAAAACATCTCCATCCCCTTTTTTCATGGTTTTTCTGCTTTTACTTCATTTTACAAGTCAGATGCAGATGAAATGAAAAGGTCATTCATGCATTAAATAGACTGGTGAAATGGTAGCATTCATCATGGGTTTCTGCCTGTTCGACTGGTTGGTTGATAATGTAATTACTTTCAGCATAATAGCCAAAAATAAGCAGGCATGTGGATTGAGTTTCCAGTTTTTCACAGATTTGGTAATAGAAGTAGTGATACTCAGGTAATCTCCTAATCATTGTTTCTTTGAAAGATTGGTATTTTGGTAGATACTATCTTCTAATTTTGTTGAGCAAGAATGACTGTATTAGGAGACTTCCTCTGGCCTACTTTCCTTTTCACACACACGTTACAAAGGGGTATTCTGGCTACTCAGAATATCTCCCTCAGCACAGGGAGCTGTACTGCCTCTCACCTGTCAAAACAATGTCACTCCATGGTGAGTTACAGAAAAGCTGTAAATTGGCTTTTGTTTTTGCACTGTGCTTTTCACTTTTCCCCAAACAGGAACTCCCACCTCATTTTGCATCTGCTTTTATTGTGGATGGAACCAAGCCCAGATACTGCAGGTGATCACCCGCTCTCTGTTTCAGATTGCTCTAACTTGAGAAGGGTTGGGAAAACAGTTCTGAAGGACCACTGTACCACTCAGTAAAGGGATAAAGACAACTCAAAAAAAAAAAAAAAAAAGGAAAGGAAAATGTGTTTAGCCTGGTTATTTGTTTTGGCAGTCAAAAGCTAATTTTAATTATGCCTAATGCCTCATGAAGTGCTGTCTTACAGCCAGTTGAAACAGGCCACTGTTGAAATAATGAAGACACAGTAGCATGAGATAATGCTTCTGTGCATACTCCTAAATCTGTCCTGAGCAGATCCATATTTCCTCATGCAAACTGAGGTTCACTCTGGTTAAGCACTAAATACAGCAAACCAGGTTTAGCTCTGCCATCTCTGGCTACCTCCACGAGCACAGTTCCTTTCACTGGATGCAATGTGGCAGCCCAGGTGCCAACATGCTTTGCACTGGTGAGGAAGACAGGAGTGTAGAGGAAGATAAAAGCACCCTTAGGGGAATGAAGCCTTCTTCAGAATGGCTTAGCAAACCCCAGCATGGGAGACATTAATTCTGCAGTCTGCCCCTGGCTGTGTGGACTAGTCAGTCTTGTATTTTCAGACAGAAACATACAAAACATGCTTGCCTTCCCCAGTGCTCTGGATGTTATTACTTAGCTGGCAATGTTTCTCCTTAAATATCACAGCTAGCCCACCCCAGACCCATTCCCTGTGAATGGCAGCAAAGTTCCTATCACCTCTAGTGGGAACAGGATCAAGCACAGGACAGAGGTAGTATTTTGAATCTTCAATGACACCAAAATGCAACTTTTTATTTACATATTGTGGTCTTCTTTTAAATGGCTACACACATATTTTGCCTGAAGTTGAACCACAAGAGATCCATGACCAGTAGATGATACCCAGGAGCCTCACACCTGTTCAGAGTGCTCTACTGTTGGGTTACAATGCACTAACAAAGGAGAAGAGTTCTCTTTATGAAAATATTTAATTAGGAAACCAGAAACACTTCTAGAAAAGTAAAGAGTACTATAAAAGGAAATTGGAATAAGCTTTGTCCTCTATAGAAATAGGAACTTCTGTTCCACCCCATCCATAAATAGTATTATCAGCACTATTATTTATTATAATAGTATTTGAATGTTTTCTTGGATTTACTTTCACAATTATTCTATGAGGAGATGGGACATGTTCTCCCTATTTTACAGATGGAAATAGTAACAGAAGGATGTATTCAAGGTGACAGTAAACCCCTGACACAGCTGAGAACAGAATGCGGGTCTCCAGTGCCACACCCTGCTTCCTCCCTCTCTCAGGCTGCAGTGTTGGGATTCAGCAGGGGCTGTGCAGAGGGCAGGGCTGGGCCCAGAAAGCTGCAGAAAGCTGCAGAGCCACAATGCTCTACCCAGTGAAGTTTCCTATGGGTCTGGGCACCAGACCAGCTCTGTGCAGCCTTTTTATTTTTTTCCAAAGTTATGTTGTTTTCAGTACCTAAAATAGTTTCTTGGCAATTTCTATTCCCATCATAGTGCATCAGTATGAGCAACCTCCCACAACTCTCTGCCAGCCTCACATCTGTAGGCTCTGGACACTGGAAGATCAGCCAGCACTGAGGAACCTCAAAGTGATGTAAAACCAACATGTGTTGCTTCTCTAATAGTACCTAAATTTTACACCTGACTGACAACAGGTTTCACTACTATAAGATCCCATATGGAATGACTTGGAAAGGCAAGGAGCAGTGACAGAGTTGTTCTAGAGGACAGAATGTGCTGTTGAAACAACCGACAAGACTATCAGAAAATCAAAGGGGAATAAAGAAATGGGAATGGGGAGAGAACAGAATTAAGTGTACTGAGTAAGCCTGAAACAAGTTTACATAAGGCTTGACAGTGACACACTTATTCATCCTTAATGTTATGTTAGTATATGTAGGGTAAATTATTACTGACTTGAGGGCGTCAAAATCACATCCATCAGGCTCTAGAGGTAAGAAAGCTACTGTCTGGAAACATCACCTAAAATTAACAAGTCAGTTAAACTGCTTTAGCATAGGCAAACAGGTCAACCTGCTTTGAATTTGTCAAGCAGCAATGCTTTGAAATGGCTGTGGTTGGTGCTTTTAAGAGTGATTCACAGATAAGCTTTAGAAGCTATGCTTGAATTGAGAAAGAAAAGGAACTGCATATTAAATGTATTCCAAAAGAGAGAGCACACTCAAATTTAGCTTCAAGTTCTCTTTTTCAGTCATCTGGCAGCAATGGGAAGCCACGGTGGGTACGATCATCTCATGTAGCTTAAGCTGCCCAAAAAAGGAAAAGAAAAGTTAAGAAAAAGCTATGCACTGTATTTTGTCTCTAAAATATTTATAGGCAAAGCACTAATATCTAGCCATCTGCTATGTTGCATCTGATGGTTCCTCCAGGTAAATAAAATATTTGTTCAATGAACTCAAAAAAGGTTGACTCAAACCCTTTAGCAACTCTCATTAAGTACCTCTGATTTTTCTGAGATGAACATTGGCTCTTTTGCCAGGAGGCTGCAAGGAGTGCAGAATAATGTGTACATGCTACATTTTGTTAAATAAGCCTCACAACCGGCACTGTGGAAAGAGGAAGACGTATAAAAAAAAATTGTGCATGCAAGCTTATCAAAACTTGTCATTTCAGCAGCTCTCAGCATGAAGGAATGTACTTTACTGCAAAAGAGATTTATACTAGGACTACTAATTTATCCTCTTCTTATGGTACCTTATGCAGGTTCATAAACTGCAGTTTACCCAGGATTTTTTTTTTATATTAATAGCAATGAATAAGCATAGATATATTTGTGTCTGTATGCATGTGTGTGTTGTCAATTGTTTGATTTGAAAATTTCAAGAGCAGAAACCTACTAATTAATGCAGAAACCATTTCCAAACTAGTGAAATTGGAGTTCAAAAGGACAACTCAGATGAGAGAACATTAAAAGACTTCCGTTGGAGTGCCTGTCAGAGCAGGGGAGTGAGCACCAGGATTCCTCATCTGCATCACAGTTAAGGCACCATCTATCCATTCTCCCAGACAGCACAAGGGGGAGGAAGCCAACCCATTTCACAGCACTGGCAGCCCTCTGCTCCTCAAACAAAGCCACAAAAACCATGTTGAAGCCAATGGCTGGCATCAGGGGAAAATCAAGCAACTCCAGTTTGCCAGACAAGATAACAACACAAGGGGAAGATGGGGAAAGCATTGCTAAAATGGTTGGGAATGCTCAAAGTGAAGAAACTGGATAATTATTGACATAAGGCTTAATTGTCCTGTCATGCTGGTATTATGACAGCATAACTCTGCTGACTATGAAAGAGTTGCTTCTGATTCAGACTGAGTCGGAATCGTGATGAGAACCATGAGAAAGTCTGAGCTTGATGCTGAGCTTGGTATATCTCTATGTATCTGAGTCATGAACTGGCATGAGATTCTGGACTTGAGGATCCTTGACTCTTCCTCACCCACTCTTCTGACTAGACAAACCAAGCCTGTACTCAAACTGCTCTCTGCAGCAGGAGCAGCTGAACTCTTTCTGAGAATATTTGTGATTGAAGTACACTTCCTTTATTTTCTGCAGTGCAGAACCAAGGCCAAGGCCAGTCAGTTTCCTCATCTGTCTCCTTGCTCTCGGTGCATCTCTTGTACCAACACTAGTGTTGGGCAAGCATGTGCAAGTGACCCAGCAGATCATATTTTCAGGTGAGGCACTTTTCAGTTCCATCTGTTCTCCCACCTGACTCATCATAAATCATATCAATGTTCTTGTCACCACAAAAGAGGCAGCAACAGGCACAGGTGGTTAGTGAGGGTTACGAGATGGAGCATGACCCCATGGCAGCACAAATGGCAGCACAAATGGCAGCACAGTTTATTTTGGATTAAAGCAACCATTTAAAGCAACATGCTTAGTGAAATGCAAACTTTTTGTGGTTTTTTTTTAATTAGCTTTTGAGAGAATGTCTGTGCCTTTACTAGTGTCCTCGAGACACTGAGAAATTCTGCCATTTGGAACTTCCGTGGCAAGAGCATTTCTTCCTCTCCCCTCCAGGACAGCTGCTTCTATTGAGCAGCAATAATATATACAAATTCATAGAGCTAGTCAGCCAGAAAGTGCCAAATTCTATACCTACTGCAAAAATCTGAACCAATTCCTGTATTTTACAAAGGAGTTTCCTGCAGGAATTTAATATGAACTATTCTAGTCCTCTGTGTCTCTCAATCAACACCACATATTAAATAACACCTATAAAAAATGCAGTTTCAACTGAAAATGAGCGCACATTGAATGTGTCACATATAAAGACAACTAAGATTTCAGTATCGGCTTTAAAAAGCCAGAAATCCTATAGTTTGTTTATCTTGGCATTGCAGGCACATCCTGAGGCAAATAACTCAACCAAAGGATTTCCAAGAGCCAGCTCTTATCTAGACAACATGAAATAGAAGTGTTAATAGCACCAATACACAGGTGTCAGTGCAACTGCAATAATTACCCTACAAGTCAGAGACTGACACTTTCATAAAAGATAGTGTCAAAACAGTAGAAATTGGGGCTGTGAAATTTTCCTCACTCACAAAAAAAGGTCCAAAACAGATATTCAAATGTTCAACTGGAATTTGCAACTACATTTAGGATAACAATTAAAACTGACCTCTTTTCACTGAAAAAACACTGCATGGAATTATCATGCCATCATCAACAGGACAGAAATAAAGGGCATAAGTGCAGTAGGCTTATCTGTTCCAGGTGAGAGGGGCTCATGGGCTGCAAGCCACCAGTTCCAATGGAAGTAAGGCTCTTTCTCACTATGGGACAAAGATATTTGCAATGTTTCTGGTGGAGTTACTTGCAGAGCAATTTTTTTTTTGTAATAGAAAAGGTAAAATAAATGTATTGGTGGGTGCAGAAAAGAAGCATTCATGTATCTATGTAAAATGCCATCTTATCAAAATGGGATTTGTAACCTAAAGAGAGGCTCTTTGACTGCTTCCTTTTTTACTTGTTTGTTTTCCTTTTTAAACCTGTGTTGCTCTTATTTCCTTGATCAGAATTGACCAGAAGCCTTAGGATTTACATCTGCCCTCAGTAAGACTTTCACGAAGAACTTATAGTTTATTTTGTGTGGCAGCAAAGGAATTAATTACTCTCTACCTAGAATAAGTAGGTAGAAATTAGGATCTTAGCCCAGTTTGAAGTCAAAAGTAAGTATGTCTGATTATCCCATCTTCTCAAGGCAAAATGGACACGATGGACTAAGACAGATGATTTGTCTGATCATTTCCCTTGACCTTTGATGCAAACGTGGATTTCTTTATGGAAGTCCTTTGGATTCAGCTCTTTGGTCTCTGCAAATTGGAATTCATAAACAATGAATTTTCTTCAATACAGAGAAATAAATCATGAGGCAGATGGGATTATCATACATGAGCAAGAGATAAAAAAGTGGACGTGTTCTAACTCACTGCAAACACAGCTGCTGAGAGTAGAGGGATTACCTTTACATTCCCTGCTTAATTCTGCTCTTTGGGGTGGCAAGCTGCAATGGCATTACAAGAGTTCATGGGCATGGAGTTCAAACCCAGGGAGCACTTTATAAGGCCAAATTTTGCATCTGTGCTCTGGTAACTGTGCTGTTCATGCAGAGTTGCCAAGAGATGTCATGATGGGGCAAGCAGATTTTTAGCACACGAGGAAGCAGCTTGTGAGAATAAGGAAAAAGAGGGTGGGAAAAAGAGGGAAATAAAGGGGGAAGGTGGGAGAGAAAGGTTGAACAGGGGCCCATTTGCTTCTCATCACAGCACAGCATAATGAAATCAGGGAGTCCTTGCCATCACTTCAACATCCACATGGTCGTGGCTCACGCCTGCCTTTGCTTCCCCCCTGCAGGGTGCCGGGTGACTAAGGGCTTCTTTCTTCATGGTCTTTTATTCCATCCTTGGTTCCTTGAGTTACGAAGGCTGAAGACATAAAACAGTTTCAGACCCAAGTCCTTACTTAGTGTAAGAGCACTGACTTGTGGTATGCCAGCATGAAGAAATTCTTGCCTGCAGAGTACTTTTGAAAAGTTCTTTGCAGCCAGGCATCCACCTACAAAGTCCGTTTACACTACAAAAACTTCAGCACATTTGTAAAGCCCCTAAGTCACTGATGCAAGTCATTAGTGTGCCACTTTATGTACATCACCTCCCCGAAACACTATCAAAAGTATAAACTAAGTATGTGAGGGGGGTTGCTTTCCTCATTAGTCAGGCAGATGACTTTTTTCATGTATGTCTCTGGCTGGATGTTCAGAAAAATGCAAACAACCCTCACCCCATCACTGTTCTTTCTAATTGAAGAGTGCCTGTGGAAAAATAGCTCTCTCATTTAAGAGTCTAAAAGACTTTGAGCACTTTCAAAAATGGAGGGAATTCTGTTGTAGGCTGTTTCAGTCAGATTGGGACTAATGAGACATCCATTTTTATTCAGATTTCACCTGTGCAATTAAAGAAATCAATGCACAGAACTTTGATTAGTGCAGAAATGGGGGATCAGCAGCAGTGTGATGTGTTTTGCAGGTAGCAAAGGCCATTCTGGCCTCTGCAGTAGGGAACAGATCGACGCTTTAGGTGAAGGTGACATCTTCAAAAGCAGCAAATAGAGAACTGCAAGTGTAACTCCTCACTCCCCTGACCTGGCTCTGTAACTGCTCTGGTGAAATAGGATTTATTTCTGGATGTATTTCTAAAATAAGAAGTTGTTCTTACATTTGAATATATATTAGAAAAGAAAGCTGTGAATGGAAAAAACTCCCTAATGTGCCCCCACACTGCAAATGGCCACTAGATTAGCTTCCAAGGATGCAAGTAAGTTTCAGCTCAGTCTGTCTTATAGCCAAAAATTCAATCCTGAGGTTTATTTGAATTTAATATTTTTTACCAGCTCTGAATATTGCACTATGTAATTCTGCAGATTAAAAAAAATTGCTGCAAATACTAGGTTCATTTCAAAAAAAAGAAAAAAAACCCCACAACTGGCAGGGGTTTTCATAGGAGTGCAAGCAGATATTTTGTTATTCAGTGTATTTATATTTGGAATTTTCTACGGGTTTTATATGTCTCAGCACGTCATAAGGATTAATCAATTTTTCTTTACAAAAACAAGTGATGTAGCCTCGTTGCCTTGGGCCTGTGTTTAGCTTATCCCTTACAGCAGTTTCTGCCTTCCTTCTCATTTGTTTTCTGCATCTCAGCCAATGCACAATTTCAGCAGGTTCTAATTGCTACAAACAAGTTAACCCTCTGTCAGCATTCCCGTGAGACAGGACAGAGTTATAACAGTCATAGAGACACTGACAACTTCTTCAAGATCAGAGGGACCATCTGTGGCTGAGGCAAGAGTTACCTTGTCTCTCTCGGATCTTGGTCCAGTGGTCTATCCACGGAACTTTGCTACCCCAGTAAAAAATCAGTGCTGCAGCAAAGTGTCGAGAGAAGACAGTGTAAGTCAGCCTCCCTGGTGTGACTGTACCAGCACCTCTCAGCCAAAGGAGAATGGAATGGATGACCATACGAGCTTACAGATTCTTTTATCCAGTGTCACAGCCCCAAAGCAATAAAACTCAATGTATTTTTACTGCTACATGCCTACGTGAAGCTCTGCCCTAAATAAACTGGTAGTGTCAATCCAATAAAAAGTAGGTAAGTGGTCAAGATGCTCAAACTCCTGTCACAACTGGTGCTCCCTGTTACTGTCAAATGATCACTTAAGCGGACAGGAGTGTGTAGATAACTGGAAAGTGGTGACCAAAATCAAAGCACCAGGATGGGGCATAGAAGCCTGTAGCTATGTGGCCAGTGTCACAGCTTTCTGCCCATAAATAAAAGCTCTCTATCATGGACTAGGAAGCATAAGCATGAAGTTCACCCCAGCAGAAGGAAAACTGAAGAATTAAAATAAACAAACCAAAGAAGACAAGTCAAAGCCAGTGAGTGACAAAGCTGAGTGAGCTTCCCAAGAGAACTGCATGCAATGATAGTTAGGCACTAGAAATGAAAAAAAAGCATCAACTTCTTAAAAATCATTAGAAAACAAACAAATATTGTTTGACTCATAGAGCGTTGTTCTCAAGATCTCTGTATAGAAAACACTCCATTGATTTGCACACAGCTAAACAGTTGCCATTTTGTCTTCCTCTAAGTAGACCATCCCAAACCTGAGCACAAATCTTGAGCCCTCCAGCCTCAACCTCTTTTCCCTCTGAGATGCATGCTTTGATTTCTCATGCCCATGCTATTTTATGGTCTCTGCCTTTCCTCCCTTCTAAGCTTGGGCTTTTTTCAAACCACAGAAGAGGCATCATCTATAGTAGAAAAATCTTTAGCTGTGTCATTCATTCCAAACCATTCCAAATGGTTAGTAATAGTTAAATCAGGATGAGACTCATTGTCCTCAAAAAAGTTATGACTTATACCAGTTAAAACATAGTGCTGTTTCTAGACTATCAAATAGTTTCCAAATCAACGTGTCATTTAACATTTCCTACCTCAAATATTTGACCTACTCTATTGTGGCCTGAAGGATCGCAGCAGTTGAATATTTATTGTGATTTTCATATGGCAATGCCCAAGGGACTCTACCAGAATCAGGATCCTGCTCTTTTTAGCGCTTTTAAATGTACAAGAAAAGGAAATGGGTCAGGAAAAGCTTACAATCAAATGAGTAGGCAACACCATTGGGCTTGTTCAAACAAGGGAAGCTTACCAACAGCTCATGCTAAGTTTGAAACACCATTCCAGTTGGTAAAATGGAGTGGAGCAGGAAAACCTGCCAGCTCTTTTAAGGAATCATATGCACTTACCCAAAAAGCAGAACTTTACATTCCAACTCAACTTATTGAGTGGAAAACCCAAGTGTAAAAACGATAAATTAAGATCTTCGTTCTCCCTAGAATTGTCCATTAAGTTCCTTATAAAAAATGCTGTAGCAAAATAGCTGTAGCTCCAAATAGGAAGTCTTGTTGATGTGAAACATGAGAACCTTTTAAAAGGCAAATATTTGGATGAGAAACAGACACAGAGGTTAAGGAACTTGGCCTATTATTGTCAGCTTCCCCTGGCATGGTCAAAGTACCCACTGATATACAGGCCAATACACAATGACTGTCTTTTTAAAGACGTAAGTTAGAAGGCTCAGACAGTATCAAGAAGTTTTTGCACAAAATGGCAATTCTTTTTCAGGTACTTTTCCCTGGATTCTAGGAGCATCAGATACCTCTCTGTAGCGTATCCTCATGAGGCAATAAAGCAAGCAGCTGATTTTCCTATACTTAATTTTGCGTGTATATGTAGCTTGATTTATATACAGGGGAAACAAGACCATTAAGGATGAAAATAATTGAACACAAGGATGAGAAGGATGATGTAAACTCACCTGATAAAGTGATTTTCTTCTCCTTACAATCCTCACCACTTGCATGAGATTTATGAACTTCAGGATATAATAAAACTAAGGGTGCAAAGAGACAGGCCACTGAAAAGATGAGGAAGAAGGCTTAGATCTTTATTTTAGCCTTTGCAACCCAAGGGCACAGAAACAATGATCTTATGTGTTATTTTTCATTTTCAAAGGGATTTGCATTATTGCATCCTCATTATCACCTTCAGGGAAAATAATAGTGCAGTGTGGTTACAACAAAGGCTTTGCACAATTTGTTTCAACAGTTTCTCCATAACAGTAGATAGAACTACCTTCCACTTACTGCTTGCAACAATCTGAAATTACTCTACCTATGATGCAGTATTTTGTACATATGTGTTTGATAGGTTTGGGGTCTGAGTGCTTTGTTCCACAGTCTGCCTAGAGGTGAACAAGTCACGTCTAAATCAATGAGAGATAGGGTCATCAGGTAATTTCAATATATGCCTAGCTTTAAGTTATGTACCTGGTTCAAACTGGGGCCTCTTGAAAGCATTTTTCCTGCTGGCTAGAGAAAATTCAGCAGGAGGACTGGGAAGATTTTAGAGAAGTACTTCGTAGTAGATGAACATTGCTACTTTACTCAGTTGCAGAGATAGAGAACAGTCTTGGACAAGAGGTGCAGGGGTAACAATCACCTTCTTTAACTTTCTTTAACTGTAGAGGATTGCAGTATAGACATGTACACCTCAACTATCCTCCAACGTCTCTCTGCAGTTAATGTACAAACAGGCTTTTGTAAGTGCAGCTGTGGTCAATCTCATCCTAAGACAGATGGTAGGATGCAGAAAATCAATTATGACCCTTAGGCCTCTCTTTCACTCCACTTATGAAGGAGGTTATCCCAAAGGCAGCCACCTACACCGCACCTGTCTAACATTAGGTGAGATTAGATCCTCTTTTTCCTCCCAGGAAGAATCTCTTACACAAAGGCCTGGAATCACATTTGTATTTACCTTGAAATAGTTTCAGATCCTACTTTTGCCTCTAGTCATCCATCCTACTTAGGATCCTCCTTCCAAATCCTATATCATTAAAGATCCCAAAACGTGAGCATGACACTGGCAATGTGTACTTGCCCACGCTTTCTTTTATGACAGTGACACTACAGACTGCAGCAGCTGAGACCAGATGCGTCCTCAGTGTTCAGTCAGAAATTCTGCAGCTGCAAGAAAACTTGGTAAAACATTTAGAAATAAAATGTCTGCCAAATCCAATGAAGTGCAGCAACACTTGTCTGGATCTATACTCTTCAGTGCCAAAAATACAACCCTGTCAATAAGTAAATAAACAAGTAAATGGCCAATTGATTCCTATGTGTGACTTATTCCTACTTAAATTCAAATCATTTATAGAAGTGTCTACTGTATTTTGAGTACATTGTCTCCTAGGCATTCAATTTGCTCAATTTCGTCAAACAGCACACTTTCCTTCTGAGATAAGAGTCATGTCCCAGGTGGACTAACACTTAATCTAGAGCTGAAAGGAAACTAAAACCCAGCCTTTGTGGGGTTCAGTACTGCTTTTAAAATACTCATTTATCAAGCTGGAAGCTAAAACTCTGGCTGGCCAAAGACTTTTTAATTGTATGCTGGGCATCTGTGTCCAGAGATGTCAATAGGATTGTACACAGTGCCTGATACTAATTAGGGGTATGAATCTTGTCAGATTGGTTCTTAGATACTCAGTTCCACAAGGTTCTGGACATTCTGGCCCTAGTCTAAAATCAGGAGAACTATTCATGTCATGTACTCTTTTCCCTGAAGTATAAAGAACCAATAAGTAAAAAAAAAAAAAAAATCTGTTATTCAAGGTATAATATGATATGCTGTTTAGTCGAACAGTAGCTTAGAGCCCATCCTTTATATGGTAAATTTTCCTCCTGCAGAATTAAAACAGAACTGAAACTCAGGTGAATAAATGAGATGAGTTGCTTGCAAAATGAACCATGTACAACAATATTTATTTCCCAGAAGAAAGTATTAAGCAAGGGAATTGCATCAAGAGTGTGTATTTCAAAAAACACACTCTGGTACTTTTTCTGTATTGACTGAAATTACCATTTTATTCAGTATTCTGATGAGTGTTTTACGCCATAGCTGAACCAAGTTTGTTAAAGTGAAGGCTTTTTTACAGACAACTTATTTTTCTCCTGCCTTGGTGGGAATATTAACTTGCATCCTGCCAATTTTAACATAACTCAGCAGCTTCATCATGTGCAAAATACATGATAATACACAGGTGCACAACTTTATGGATGGTGATTGTATTTTAAAAAAAAGAGGTCAAATGCGGTCATGGGAATTTCCTTTAAAACTATATAAGGCATCAGCCATATGCAGTCTTCTGTGACAATTTTATGCTATATCAGAATTTTTCCCATGTCTAAAAAAGCCTACAGAGAGCAGGAAACATCATGTTCTTCTAGTGCTGAGTGTGATGTTACTAGGAATTTGATGAATTAAGGCTGATTTGTCAGTTGTATCTAATTTCAACAGCTATTCCCTCATTCTAAATCTGGAGTTGGCACTTCCTACAAGCTGCAAGTATCCTCAGCTCCCCTTTGCATTCTTAGAGCTATCAAGAGTGGGATTCACCAGACCTTAATGCATCTGTCAACATACATTTACAACTGAGCTAAGCTAAGACAGGATCATAAGCTTTGGAGAGAAATCGATAGTTTTAGGGAATGAGTCATCTAAGCAGTTTTGGATACATGAAAGGAAAACACTTCTTTGACTTTAAAGAGAAGTTAAGGTTACTAACTCAGAGATGCCTATTCAGACTAGCTCTTTCCTAGCATAATTTATGAACTACATCTATTGATTTCTCATAGCCCAGCACAAGCTGAGATTGATTCCCTAGAAGACGGAATTTACTTTCCTACAGACACATGTAAAGTGATGTAGATTAAAAGATGATGAGCATCCAATCTATATGAACAATGGCAAACAAGACTATATCCAGTCAAAGTAACTAAAAACAAGCTAAAAAATGCCAGACTGCCTACTATTTCTCCCTCTCCTACTTTCAAGATTTTGTTCCACTGCCTACTATTTCTCCTTCTCCTACTTTCAAGATTCCCCAACATGACTTTCAGGCCCTGCTTCTTTACGTTCTGAAAAAGTTGGAATTTTCATAAGGTTCAAATGTGCGTTTGCCAAATAACCCTCAGCCTCAGCAAGAAATGGCAGTCAGAAAATGGCAGCACTCGCAGAAATTAGAAATGTTCAGGTGACACCAGAAATCAAAAGGAGCACAGGAAAGGGTTTCTGCCTCCACTGCTAAAGAGCAAGGCAGAACTATCTCCCTGTGTGCATAGCTAACCTTCACTGAACAACTGTGCTCCTAAAGAAAAGTGAGATTTCAAACTGAATGTTCTTCTGGGCTTTTGTCAGTAGCTATTTCACTTTTTCATTTCTCCTTTTTGACAAGGAGAATGTCAGAAATTGTATGCATAAAAACATTCTGAAAGAAGCACCCAAAGGCAACTGTGGGTTTACTGCAGGATCCCAACGTCGGTTGTGGAACAAATGAAATAAAAATCCATTCTTTATATAAATGTCCAGTGATGCAACCATCCTGCTGGGTCACGTACCATTCAGAATCCATGCCAAAGGCAATCAGGCCAAATACACTGTAAATGTATTTCACAGAAAGAAAAAGAAGACTTAAATCTTGAAAATAGTTAATAAAACAAACAACCCAAGTGCTGTGTGATAGAGACTAACCTCAGAAGACACTTGCTTCTGAAGCCAAGGGGAGATCTGACAGGTAATAAGAAATACAAGTACTACTAGGCAAAAAAAGAGTTTCTGCACATTTGATATTTAAAATATCTTCCAGAAATTACCTTTTTCCCCTTTCAATAGAGCAACCCATGGATACTCCAGAAGACTGGCCCCAAAGGACCAGTTGCTGTGCAAAAAATACTCAGTTTCTTCTACCCAAAGGTATGGATGCGTTTCCCATTTGCATTTCAATTAATTTCCCTGGGTATTCACAGATAAAGTGAAACACGAGGCACAGCAACTATTTTTGCAGATTTTGTTTCCTAAGGTCGTTCTCTAAAAGCCATCGTTCTTTTCCTCCACATTTATCATCATTTGCCTGTAGGGAATCTGAGACCAAGGCATGTACATCTCTATATACCCTAAGTGTGGCTAGCCCTTTTGCTCTAGCGAGTGAGCAATAAGAAAAAGAAAAGAAAGAAATAAAAATAACCTGAAAAACATCCAACTTATCAAGCCAGCAAGGACTTTCAGACTGGGACAAACATACTTCTTGTTTGCACAAATCCGTACGTGAAGGAGTGCTGCCAGTGCTTTGTGGCTTTATTCCAAACTTACATCACCGTAAAATGAGAGCAAATTCTGGTGCCCAAAAAAAAGTTGAACAAAAGTGAAGCAAGCCTGAGGCTCATGTAATGTGCTGAATTGATAGAGTACTGTACTTCAGAGGCAATGTACCAAAGTGTACCAATAATAATCAGCCATCAGCAGAGAATATCCATCAACTTAAAGCTTTTAAGGCCTTGAACTGTATGACTCAGTGGTGCACATTGCACCACAGCTCCATTTAGTTCAGTGAAATTGCACTGACTTGTGCTATCTTGTAGGTCTGGCCTTTTTTCTTTTATTGCTGATTCTTAAATCAAGGTAGTGAAATCAGCCAAATTCCTAAGGGCGAGCAGGTTTCATATTTATCACTGGTTTCTGAATACGGTTTTAACTGTTTTTTCAAACCTTCTTGCAGTTTGGTTGGCAAGAATCAGTGTGCCATGCTCCTCAGAACAGGCTTTCTTTGTAATGAAAATTGTGGTAATTTTCATTACACACTTGCAGAAGGCTCTGGATGTAGAATTATTACACCTCAGAGGAGGAAAACATGCAGGTACTAGCAGTCAGTCTTCAAATCACTGTCTGCCAAGGCCTTTGGGCGCAGATCAGTGACTGCCACCCACAGCTCAGACACCACAACACATTGAACTGCACTGAATGCTGCCACACAGGGAAAAGTGCACTCTCCCATACACCACAGTGACTAAAGACAATACAATGGAAAAGGTGGGCATCCTTTGCTCTCCCAGTTTAGTTCAAGCCAAAGCATCTTTGCTCTCCCAGTTTAGTTCAAGCCACAGTCTTCCCAAGTACAAAAATTAACAACAGCCAAAGCCCTGGTCATTGAAAGTCAGGAGGAAGTAAAGATCTAAAGATATCCCTCACTATACATTAAAGCAGACATTACTGCTACAGGATTGCTTAAGGAACAAATCCCCAAACCATCCCGAATTCTTCTTCAGCAAAGCCTCTAAATGAGGCCCAGAAACAGTTTTGAGTTGTGCCTGTCCTTGAGAGAATGGGACAACTGATAATGAGTCTGCAAGTAACTCCTTAGGGGGATATTTGGGGGTGAGAACACCAAGCTGCTGCCAGGGCATCTCATTACCGGGACTGGCAGCTTCAGAACAAACACTTGTTTATATAACCAGATGTAAAAGTATGACTTTCAAGATTAATTTTTTAGCATTACTCTCAGGTTGCCATTTCACCCATGGGGTGGCTCTATATGAATGCAGCTTTGGAAGCGCCTACCCTGGAATTATTTTCACGAGGATAATGGGTTAGAGTAGTCATTCAGAGTCCACTGGAGACACACAGGTCCTGCTTTGACATCATGATAAGTGAAAATCTCAGGCAAGCTAAGGCAGGGTAGTGAAAATCATACCAATGTGGATTCAAAAGCAGCCTTGGGATTCCAGTTTCTGAGTCAGGTGTGACTGGAGGCATTGCACTCGTAAAGTGTTTCTTATCTTAGGATGAGCTGCCTTTCTATTGCAGCAGTCCAGTGACTCATACTGAGAGTATCTGCACTACTATTTGTCTAGCAAGGAATGCTGATAGTTTGTGGGGGAAAATGGCCTTATTCCAAAGGAGTGAAGTAATGGTACAATAGTAATAATAATTCTGCAAAGTGCCTCTTATTGTGAAGAATCCCTCAACAGATTATTTACATGTATATGTGGGGATCAGTCAGTCCCCTCTGCAGGGGACATGGCAACCATTCTGCATCAGCAATGATGCACAGAAGCATTTTAGAGGAGAAGTGAAGAACAGCTTCTCCAAATACGCACATAGAAAGAGGATGTTGTGCAGAAAAACCACCAAGACACATTTATCAATATCTGTATCTTCGAACAGGAAGCTCTCTTATCTTCTTTCCTAATTCCAGGGCAATGCCAGAGCAAGGCTTTGTGTGAGCTTTAAAAAACACACAGGACATGAGAGAAACCTGAGGCACAAAGGAAAACAATAAATACATGCCCATTAGAGAGATGAGAACCCAGCAGCCTACCCACACTCTTACATGCAGTCTCATCCCCATGGAACTGCATCCACAGAGCCAACCAAAAAGCCTTGCCTTGACAAAACATGAAGGCATTGCAGTTTAGCCTTTGCTCAGAGGACCCCGTTAGACCAGACCAGTAAAAAAAAGGGGAACCCCCTGTGTGAAAATGTGCCTTCCACCCACACAGCGGTGGACACCACCCCTCCCTCTCACACTCACCCCTGTTGCTCAGCAGTGCTGGGTTTCACACAGCCATAAAGGGGCATGTCTTCAGTTCACTGCGATGGGGCAACTCCTCTGGTCTTAGTGATTTTGTCCCAAGTTAGGCCAGCTGAGGATATCATGTCTCAGCTCTCACCCACCATCAGGGCAGGAGCCCAAGCAGGCAAGAGTCTCCTCACCCCAAGCAGCCACCGTGCAGCCTCTGCCCTGCCCAGCAGTGCTCTCTCTTCAGCTGGGGCCACCCCAGTGGGGACCAGGGTCCTCCTGCACCCTCACATGAGGTGCCCAGGCTCCTACATACCTGAAAAAACTTATTTGAGCTTTATGACTGCTGTGAAAAGGGGTGAGCCCACCTTCCTTTCCACCTCAACAAACATCCCACTCCCTCCTCCTCTCTGCCATTAGTGATCATCTGGCTGCAGGGCAACTATGGGAACAGGCAGATCCAGAATAAAATAAAATAAAATAAAATAAAATAAAATAAAATAAAATAAAATAAAATAAAATAAAATAAAATAAAATAAAATAAAATAAAATAAAATAAAATAAAATAAAATAAAATAATAAAATAAAATAAAATAAAAAATATAGTTGTCAGCTCTTTCGGTTCCCCAACCCAACTCACAGTACAGGGGTACTTATGCTGACACAGCACAGCTTTGGTCACCACACCCTCTGCTTTGCAGCAGATGAGCAAATCCACCAACCCTTGGTTCAATTCTTAAGTCACACCTGAGGAACCTTTGAGGATACCATAAGTGGGTGCAAATCACTACCAGATAGTGGTAAGACTGCCTCAAGGGAGGATCATATTTCCATGGCAAACTGCTATTATCTTCCTTCTTTTCTCAATAATCATACAGGAATACACAGTAAGGTTCAAATAACTGTGCTGAATAACTCTGTGTGTTACATGAACACTTTGTTCCGATAGCAGCCTTTCAAACCACAGAAGGGCCAGGAAACAAATCCCATACCATTTAAAATTTGGTCTATTCCTGACCATTATAAGTAGGCTTGTAATGCCTACTTGCTGCAGTTAATGTATATAAGCAACCCAAACCAAAGGAAAAAAAGCCACTTGGTCTCTCAAGACAATGCCAGCCAAGCAAACAATAGACATCCAGTGTGGGAATTCAAAGACAACCAACAGTGACCTAATTGTTCTCCTATCAAAGTCTATGGGGGTTTTGCTATTGATTTCCAATACAGCTACTGTTTGCATCGAATTTAACAGTGGTGAAAAGACCTTTCCTTCACCTTCAGTTTTACAGACTGCCTCTTCCTGTTCATAACTGTGGAGTGCTTTTTTCATGTCAGCTCCAGAACTTTTTTATACAGAAAAGTCATAAATATTCAACCATATCAAATTTTCTCTTGGTTCAGTTTGGAAGCTGGAAGCAAGGCAGGAAAACAAGTATCATAGACTCAGAAAAAAATCAGCAAACATTGCAGAGTCCATCTGCAGAAAACCACATGTACTGTTTCATGCATTCTTTTCAAAGTGCTGGAAGAAAATTTAGTCTGGGAAGATATGAGATGGATTAATGAAATGTCTGACTTACTGGGCAGAAAGAATAGGTAGGAGGCCAGACTGTGATGCTATTGCAGTCCACAAACTATTGAGACCAAAATCTCATCAGATTACCTGCACAGTTTTATGTCCAACACACTCACATATGTATATGGGGCAGCACACTGTCAAACCTCCCAGGAAAGCACATTAGATATTTGTACAGCAGTAATGGCTAAAAACTGTTGGCCGTGGTGGGATTTTTAATTTGTTCCCTGCTGATAGGAATGCCATGCTAAGTGGTACATGAAAGACGTGGAATTCCCCCACCTCAGAAGGACAAGGTGAACAAATGAATGACATGTGGGTATCATATCTTGCTGCCCCTCTGTTTGCACAGTACATCTACCCACCCACCCAGCAGATATTTTTCAGATGCTGTTTAGAATATGTCAACAAATGCATGTTTATGTAAGAATGTTAATCATGCCCATGTAAAGGAAACCAAGATGACATTAATGATCCTCTCTGCACTTGCTTTGATTTTGTTTCCATTTGTTTCATTGAGTTGCCTCACTGTGAGTTGTAGGGTGGCTGAAGCTTAAAAGCACACATGATGGATCTCTCAGACTGAACTGCCCGGCAGCCTTAGTAGCGAAGGTCACGTCTTAAACCATTCCCTTGCTTGTAATCATGTCAGCGTCAATAAACATTCATATCTGAATACCAAATGTAGCAGTGCTGGTGGTTTAGATTAAGGAGGAAGGAACACAGGTCAGGCAAAGACGCTAATCTGTTGGTTTCCTCTGTCACAGTATCTTTGATCAATACAACTAGCATCTCTCATCGCCTGTCCCACTACATGAGAATATCCTACCTATCTCTGCAGAATAGCCTGCCTCAAGTCTCTTACAAAAAAATACTTATGATTACTCTGTTGGTATTTTTACAGAACCTTGAAATGGGATATGTTCAGGTCTTTCTTCAAGATGAGATCTGATTTTTTCAGCCATGAATTTGCAAAGCTAACAAAACAACTCAGACATGTTCATGAGGTGGTTTCCAATGTCACCAGGACAGATCATAAATTTTGTCGCTTCTGCCAAAACCAGGAGATAAGCTCTAGGCTAAATTGCAAAGTCAGCGTAGTCAGCTCAAGGCTGAGCCCGAATGCTTCTGGTACTCCCGCACATATGTTGAAGTACATGCAGTTAGCCTCTGGCTTTCAAAATTGGCATTTAAGTAGCTAAAGTCTGTGCTCCTCTGGGTCTCAAATAAATTTTACCGAGTGGAAAATAGAGTATGTAAATTATTAGTCCCAAGATTTGGGTAATTAGAGGTTTAGCCAATTTAGATCAGCAATTGCAACAACAAACAAAATGCTTCAGGATGCCTTCTGCATCTTTCTGGACCAACTGGTACTTAACAACAGTAAAATTCAAGGTTCACTGCTGACAAGCCAGTCCTCCCAACTGACAGCCAGAGCTTGTGAACTGCCTTCTGTGATTTTTCCGCCAATGCTGTGCGCAGGTTGCTTGAAATCTCACATTTGTGGGAAATTGGGGAAAATGAGGGACTCATAACTTACTGAGTATTTTCAGACTAAATTTTGTCTGAAGCAACATCTGCTTTTAAGTGGTTCCAATCACCCACTCAGAGCAGCCACTGGAGGGATGGGTTCACTATGGCAAAACAATAACAATTTGGAAACATTTTCAGAACATTTCAGTAAATTTGGAGTATCCTTCTGTGTGACTTTCCTTAGCTCAGTTTGTTAAAACTTGGTTCTAATAACATCAAGGTTGTGAATTCAATCCCTGTATAGGCCATTCACTTAAGTGTTGGACTCAATGATCCTTGTGGGTCCCTTGCAACTCAGACTATTCTGTGATTCTGGTTCTCTGAGAAAAAGAGTAAGCTGAGTCTAAAATTCCAACACAGTGCAGTGTCTGTGTGCAAGCTGGGTACACCAGACCTAAAGCAAATGTTGTTGTGGCACAGCTGAACCCTTCACTGTCATGACCTTACAGAGATGCCCACATCAAGGAAGACTTGTAAAAATTACTCTCCTACTTTGTAACATCATACAGGATCCCTTCTGTGCTGGTAGAAATACTGACATAAAATACAGAGCAGTAGCAATCCAGACCAGTCACCGTGATGGCTGTTCACCTGAACTCCAAACATAGCTCACCTTGACCACACGCATCTCTGCTATTAATTGCTACTTACTCACAAGAGAGTGCATTCACCTCAAAGCTTGGGAAGCCCTGGAAACATGGACCAGTGCTCACTCTTCCATGCTGGCAAAGACACCAATGACATCTGAAGTTACATCTTCAGCGACCTTCAAAAATCACACCTCATGAGGATTTGCATCCTTCCCCTCCCATTACTGGTGTTTTTTGATTTGTTATGCTCTTCAGAAAGTTTTACCCACCAGCACCATGAAGCTTGGCTAACCAATTCTACCCCATGAAATAGATTATTTGAACACCATGGAAATTTGATGTTTTCTGCCATGTTAGTAAGAGCTGCATTTAAGGGGAAAAAAAAAGGGAAAGAGAGGAAAAGACAGAAATTAGAACTCCCTAATTGATTCACAAACCAAAAGGATCAAGAATTATTTGGATTATTTATTCACAGATAACAATTTATCCAGCCCTAATTACAGCCACTAGAACATTTTCCTTGCTGCAATATTAATTACATTTCTTTCATGACTGCTATTTATATAAGCAGAATATGAAATATGCAATTAGGTGATCAGATGCTGCAGCAGTGTCACTGATAATTTTTTTCACAATAATTATTATCCTCTTAAAGAGATGGTAAAGGTTGGGTGTAATTGCTGCCTGTCATTTACCACAGAATTCAGAGGGTTTCAGGACAGCCCTAATAGGAGCCGGTGAGCAGGTGCAAGGCCTCCCCTGTCCCACGAGCAAGACCAGGTCTCCCAAAACAAAGACACGTGCACAGAACACTTCCTTTATTCGCAAAGGCTTGAGTATCAATTACAAGCGCAAAAAGAGAAGCTGAGGGACAAGGCTGCCAAGAAACACCAGATCAGAGTCAGGACAACACAAGGCGCACAGTCCGAAGGAAAACTAAAACAAAGAAACTTCTGCACCTACGTGCTGAGCAGAAAGGGGCTCAACGCCACAGGCAAGGGCACCAACCAGCTGGAATCCCTCTGCCATCAGAAAACCAAGACTCTGGCTTGACAGAGAAGAAGAAATTAAAAGAAACCCTTGATTCCATCACCATTTTCTCTGGCTATGGAAACAATCTATCATGATACTTTATATTTAGCTGAACACTTGCGTCAGAAAGGATAAAAACAGGAAGAGCACTAATATCTTGATCTTTTATACTGCTCCATGTATACTGCCTTTCATAGGAGGTAACATGCTATTTTAATTTTGTAGGCAGTAAAGTTGAAGTGCAAAAGAAAATAGAAATAGTAAAGCAACAGAAGAAATAATATTTCTATTATAGAAGCCACCATAAAATCTATTAAAGCAATAAGTTCTTAAAATCACTTTTTATGGCATGCTAAAAAAAAAAAGGATAAAGATAGATACAGCATATTCCATAAAATCTTGGAGTAAATTATCTACATGAAAAGATACATATTAATATTCAACACAACATATAGTGGCATTATATCTGCTTGTTTTACATCTCATACGATTTGTTCCCATAAAGAAAACAACAGAGGAGATTTATCCCAGGGCTTCAGTTTTCTTACTTGCAAGTGTGAGAAGGAGGAGGTTGCAAACTGTTTTTTACCCCATTCTTCATCAAAAGTTTATTTTGGTCATTTCTGTGAACCTGGCTTATAAGGTTAGTTAACTGTTTGCACTTTCTGTGTGGAAAAGTAGAACAGTACCACAAGTTCAAGGATTTCCTTTTAGAAAGAGAAGTATAAACATAAGAGGATTATCACATTTACTATTTAAAGTTCCAGTGACCTGCAGGATTTCTTTCTGCGAATGCTGTTAATTGTCACGCTTCTAGAAAACAGTAAAATTTAACTAAGCTTGCGTTTTGCTCTAACACAGAGAATCAATCCAAGCCAGACATCTAGTTATTGCAAGCATGCACAATTTTGAAGGCCTGAAATGACTGTTTGCAGAAAGTAGAACAGTTTTGGTCAGAGATTTATTGCTCTGGAGGGGCAGCTGTGAGGCTGAATCTCAAACTGGTGAGAGGGTGCCTTAACACTTGCCCGTTTGTAAGAAACACCATTTCATGGAGTAATCGTGAGCAGCCAGATTGCTGGTAAGAACATCCCACTGGTGGGACACACTCATTACCCTAGTGTTGGTCAAAAAATATTTGGTGGCCTAATGTTCCTATAAAGCTTCTCCAGAAGTGAAACTCTGAAAGGGAATCCAGTGATTTGGGACAAGTTTCATATCAGTGAAAGCTTAAATAAATCTCCACAGCATTTACATCAGCTATTCCATCCAGTTAACGTGAAACTGTTCTTGTGATGCTGAAGTGTTTACATTTAACCTGATTATTTTGGCTTTCTATTTAAAATACTAAAGCATTATATTTAATAATTGATATTAAACTATTGCACTATAACCAGAATGAGATTATTAAATATTTTCAAATTATTTTTAAAGCAGGGATTTCCTTTTAAATACTTTTAAAACTTTGATCATGTTTAGAGTGTAAGTTTTCAAATACTTGAATTTCTACTTTCTAACCAATTTTTGCCAGTCAAACTGCCTTTGGCACTATCTAATTTTCATTGTTTCTTTGTCCATTTAATAAATAATCCCTACAGCTCACTCAGAGTTTATTGCTGGAAGTATATTTCCGTAGGGAGTTCTTTTTTTATGGTCATGACACTTTTCCTTCCAAAATTTCACTCATTGAATTCCTTTGGTTTTCTTGGGTGACTTGGGCTTGCCAGGGAGAAATATGTAGCTTAATAAATTTGAGGCAATAAGAGCCCTCACACAGTTGATGAAGCAGCAGCAGTGCTAAGGTTGATGGGGAGAAACAATCCCCTTAGAACATGCTCAGTGTGGTATCATGGAAATCAGAATGATTTCGCTGAGCAAAGGAGACATTTTTCTTTGAACATTGCATCCTTCAAAGCAAACTAAACTCCAGTCCCTCTCCTCAGAGCCATGCACTACTTTCTAAGGCTGAAACACGTGATGGATGGACCACATTGTTTGAAGACAAAGCTGTTTATAAATACCTCAGCTTCTGACAAAGGGCCTGACCTCACTTGTAAAAATTTTAGCCCAGCTTTACATTAACTTATGTGAAAGAAGTTCTGTAACATATAAACTCTGGAGAGTAAAGCTTCTTCCAGAAACGTGATCTGCTTCCTGTATTTAAAAGATATTTATACTCCTTCTGTAGCAGGCTGGAGGCTGCAGGGATTTTTTTTCCTGAGGAAAGATTGATTTATGAAGCTCTGTTCATGTTGCTATGCAGTCAGTCCCCTCTGCATTTAGGTCTTTACATTTTTACCTTCACCAGCAGGACTTATCAGCAAACGCATACAGAAAAAGGGGATTGCCAGGATGTGGCTGTCACCTGATGACCTTAGGGCAGACAGTTGTCATGCAAATTTCTGTATCTCATAACACAGACTGTGAACAATACCAGGTATGTTGCTACAGTACACCCTGCCCTCATTTTAATCAACATAAGTAATTAATATATCTTCCCAATTCCTCCCTCTATACCCTTGCAGCTCATTGCCTACTTGCCCTCTTTTCCAGGCTTGATGAGAAATATCCACAGTTTGTCAAACATGTACCAGTCAAACTGGACTCATACGTCTGAAAACTAGTGATGAAGGCGAGCTGGAAGATTAGAGAAATGCTGCAGTAGGTCATCCAGAAGAATTGGCTCTGGAGGGGAAAGCAGAGTCCATTAATAACAGACTGGTTTCTTTCTGCTTCAGAGCTCTCAAGGTGCAAAGCTTCAGATGTGCAAGACTTGACAGGCCTGTGGCATTTACAATTAGGGTGTGCAGACAGGGGCATTTGGCACCAATGAGATGGTTTGTGAGGAAAAGGTACCATTTCAGTCATCTGAAAAAGCGAGCGTTAGACAGTTGTCGCAGGCAGAAACTGGAGGAAGATGGCAGCCGAACGAGGGCCAGGACACTTGTAGCCAGGTCACTGAGAAGGCTAGAGTTTAGGCAGTGGGAGAGGAGTGTCTTGGTGATAAGATACCCAGAGAAGCAATGAATCTGTAAGGAATGTCCCACTAAACAGAAGTGAGACCACTCATTCAAAACAAACAAACTCTTTGAAATTGAAATTGCTTTGTTATTGCAAGTTATTTTCCCTTTCAGCTCATTGAAGGTTTTTTATTCCTTATTTCAGTCTGATGAGAACTTGAATTTTGGTTGTATTATTTTGTTTGTTTGTTTTGGGTTGTTCTATCTTTATAATCTCTTCAGGGCCAGATTTTTATATCACCATCCACACTAAGGTTCTGTTGGCTTTGTTGGTCTATAAGTAATAAAGTTTACTTTACAAGGAAAATCTAGCTTGATCATGTTGTTTCAGAAATATTAACAAAAGATGGCTTTATCTAAGTCAGCTGTTTAAAACTAGTGAAACAGAGCAAAGGAAAATAAAATATTTGTCTTTCTACCATGGTTTGTTTTACAAACCCTGGAAAGACTGAATAGTTATTTTCTCCATTATTTCTTACTTTAGCAAAAGCTATCCTCATAAAACCCACCACTATGTCTGCTTTTAAATAAAGTACACCATATCAAGGATTAAAACCCCATCTCTTGAATTAGTTTGGAGCACAGACTTGACTTATATCTACTCAACAATGCTTACTTTAACATGTCTTGAACGTACAGGTAAAAATGTATCCTGTCTCAGGGAAAACAAACTGCAAAAGACTAGCCATTGATTTTATCCATGCAATGAGTTAACATAATACGCCTGGTAACTGTATATACAAAAGGATTTCCTACAGAAATGTGGATTTATTTTACTACAGGAGGAAAATAAGTGAGCATTATTAGAGCAGTCAATGTGAGAAACATAGACTAACAATGTCTTTGGCACTGGAATCACACTGGTGTAAAGCTGATTCACTTCTGATTTACATTAGTGGAAATTCAAACTGGTTGTGACTTTCTGGTTAATGTGATGGTAAAACTCCCTCTCTAGTCACTGATTCGAAATGTTTCCCTCGAGGCAACTGTGACAGAGTGATGATTTCAAGAAGGCTGTTATCATTATGGCTCTGTCACTGTCCACAGAACAAAATGAGCATCAGAAACCTGAACTATTCATTAAACTAGTGCTACTTAGAACTGGAGAAAAACATTGTACGAAGAAAATAGAATAGGTCTTCCAACTTCACACAACTGTTTTCTGAAAATAATAGAGAATGAAAATAAGACAGTATAAAATCGGACCTCTCCACTGCTCTATGTAATTTAGACAGTTTTCTTAACTGTCTTTCTATCTGTTGTACTGCATGCTGGTGAATCACTTCCTGCACTCTTGCTACACACTCTTTAGTAAAGATGACGTAAACTACTGCTGCAAATGACAGAAAAAAATCTTTCCTTTCTTCGGACAAAGAAGTTGAAGTCTTCATGGAAAATGAAAAACTCTTGATTATTCGGAACCTGCAGCTATAGCAACCTGCCAGAATGATTATCTAATAAAGTACAGAACAGTGGTAAACCTCTATTGCAGCCTGCCCAAATCAAATAGATTTTCAGCATAGAACAACACGTACCTAAAACTCTGCAAAGTGATGTGAGATTGCAGCGGTGAGCAAAATCAGAGCGATGTGTCACAAGCAATCACACATTCTGGCCAGTCTGCCAGAAGGCAAGCAGACATTTTATCTCTCAAGAGGGCAAAAGTAATGAAAGGAAAGGGCCTAATCCATTCATTCTGTTCTCAAAAGCAGGGGCCAATTCTAGCCTAATATCATGAGTAGCATCGGTTTCATGCTGACAATCAGTCACTCATCAGCATTTAAGCCACCATAAATTCATCAACCTGTAACACACCTGAGGGAAAACCCAAGACTGGAAAAGCAGGAATGTTGATGATCCAGATGAAGATGCAATGACAGCTTAAGTTAGGAAAAGTCCTGGGCCCCAGTATCAGGACCCTTCCTTTTAAACATGTGCTACCAGAACTCATCCAAATTGCACAGGCACACCATGTAAAAATCTTAGGCCCTTTCCAAGACTCCTTTCAAAAACTAACACGTCTATATTCAAGGAAAATATGACCTCCTCAGGTCTTGTCCAGCCTTAATGACTCTGTGACTGCATAGTGTCAGTTTTTGCCACTTCCTTTGCTCTCTATTGCACCAGGATAAGCAAACCTGGGAACAAGCTATAGTCCATTGCCTGTAGGCAGCACCCGGCACCTCTGGCAGGGCGAGCATCCACTGCTGCCTGCCAGATTCCCCAGAGATCTTTAACCAGAGCAGCAGGCTCTTGGTGCCAGAGTGCCACAGGTTGGCATAACTTTAGCCTTTACTTCTGTTGATATGAGGAAGATGTCCAAATGCTGGAGATGAAAGGCAACAAACATACTGGCACTGCAGCACTTTCTGTCCTTAATAAGCACTTATGAAGGCAAGGTGGCTGCACCATGGCTGCCTCTGGAGACAACTAGGTTTAGTGTCAGATATATAAAGCAGCCTAAATATTGCTTTACTGGGGCTAATATCAGGTACTTCCATATGAGACTGCTGGTCTTAACTCACAGCAATCAGATTGATCACTTACATTCCAGGAACGTACCACAACCCCTGCTCCAATATATGTCCTACAATTCCTCCTTTTACAGTGACAGTTCCCATGAATGCTTTGCTAAAATTAAACTGTATGTGCTCAAGGAACCAATGGTTTAAATTCATTAAAAACATTTCAATTACCCAAATTTCTGATTTCTTCCAAATATTTCCTGTGTAGCTGTCACTAAGTGCACCCTGGCTGACTCCAGTCACAAACCTAGCTGTGAGACAGTTAGGACTGACCTCCACCTTCCTCTGCTTCATCCTCCCCACCCAGCAAGCAGCAGGCAGCCTGGCCTGCAAACACCACCCAAGCGCACTGCAGGGTGCAGCACAGTGCTGAACTGCAACCCTATCCCAGCAAGTCAGGCCTCAATACATCACCGAATGCTTTTAGAAACACCCTACTTATCATCTGCACTCCTCACAGTTAATTTTTATTGGAAGCCAAACATGGTGCTACTGAATAAAAGTCTTTAAAGGTTTGTTTTACTTCAGAGGTTTGTCTGCCCTCTCTTCCAGACAAAACCTTGTCATTCTCAAGCAAAAATGCACATTTGATGCACTCAGAATATTTGATTTAGAATTCATGTGTATAAAAATTAACTGAAATGCCATTTGCTTTTACTGCTTTTTTAGTACAAGAAAAAATTACTGGTATCAGGCAGGATGGCAAATGGTTAAAAAGAGCATTCCACAGGTTCTACAATGCCTTTATTTGGCTCAAGCAGTAAGCTTGGATTTTTTCCGTTGGGGTGAGATATAAAGTATTTTGGACATATCTAGCACCATTTCAGACCTCCTAGGACATCCAAGCCACATCTGATGCAGGGCTTCTAGGAGACCATTGCTCAGCGGAGAGGGAGGAAAGAGGTTAAGTAGGATACTGTTAGAGCATCTCAAATGATGGTAGATGATTGCAAATTGCTGAATTGTTTCACAACAAGAACAATTCTTGTTTCTTCCAGTGAAGAAAAGTAGGCAGTTTCCTAGCTCAAAAAATCTCTGCTAACTATCCCAGGAGACTCAATATCCAACCTCTCTCTCCATCTGCTTCATTTTAAAGCCAATTTTACACTAGGGACAAAAGAACATTTTCTTAGCTGCTAAGTTCATTTGTGTGTTCAAAAACTTGGAAACCCCTCAGTTCATATGATTTAGTTCTGAGCTACCACTGAGGTCTTCACCTTCTGAAGAAAATTAAAAATCTTAACAACCTCAAATAGATAATCGATTGTAAATGTACCTTCTCGGATTTATGGATGCATGTGAAAGAGCTCTGATGGGTCTTGGATGCCTCAATGTAAAACAGGCCAGGCCATTTAGAAATTAGACATTTGCCAAAACTACTTAAGTGTTCCAGTATATTGAGCAGTAGCCTCATATATCCAGCTATTTTCACTATTAAAAAAGCTCTGTTGAAGCTAAGGGCAAATGTTTAACTTTCATAAGCTGACGGTTCCTGGATCTGAAACACACTTATTCACAGTAATTAATATTTCTCAGGCTAAGAGTCTATTACTAAGAATACAACAATTTCAATGTTACAATGTGTAACAACTAACAAACCAATTTCAGTGAAGCATTTACAATGATGGATTGTTACCAGTTTTAAAATACTTGTCATACTTCCTTATGTCTGGAGTTAGGAGGTATCTTCTCAGGCTCCTTGACTAATTTAACAAAATGCAGACCTTATTAGAGCTGCCCTGAGTCTCTGAACAGACGGCAGAGCAAAGGAACACTTGCAGGGCACGATGTTATGATGATATGGGTGCCAGGACAGGGCAAGGAACCTGGCAAAGAGCCATAAAAGAGACTATTTCTTCTGTCAACAATAGCAGGTGTGCGGGGTGACCGGCCTAGCTCACGGAGACTGGAGATTTTCACATGCAGCAAGAAGACTCCCACTGGGAGTGCCTGCTGCCTTCATTTTGGTAATGGCCCCAGGCACTACGACAGATTGAAGGGGAAGATAAGCGAGTTGAAGGCCAAGGGCTTGGCCTAGATTATCTGAGACATGTTAAAGAAGCACCCCTCTCCACATACATTTTCTTCCTTTTGAAAAGGAGAAAGTGTGTATCATTACTTTTTTAATGTAGGTCCTTTCCCATTACACTCAACCAAGCTGAGAAGGACAGCTGAGGGTGAGCGGTTACACTGAAATACAGGTGAGCATCCCGTAGGCAAGGCTGGGATGTTTGCAAACATGAAAACAACTTTGATTTATGCTGTTCAGGAGAAATGCCTTTGTCCTTAGAACTGAAAATACAGCTCTTCGTAAAGTCAAAATTTCTGTGGGTACAAGTAATTTTTCACTTTTTCATTAGACACAGAAATGAAATGCCTTTGAATCATGTCAGCTTTGATAGAAATGTCTCAGATGAATTTGTGGAGTGTCAGTTCAACACTAAGCTGTGTCCACTTGAATTGCTGCAGTGCTACACACAAGACTGCAGCACAACATAAGCATTCTCTTGGGGAAAGTTTCTCGTGCTGCCCCTTTGGCCAAAACGTTACACACAGATGGGCGGGGCATGGCTGTGGTGTGGTCAAGCAGGTTCAATCCAATCAAGACACTCAGACTGGGGAGAAAAGTTGAAAGCAAAGGAGCTGGAAGGAAAAGTCCCACAAGACTCATATTCTCAGCCTTCTGGAAACACTGAAGGTAAAAAAATCAACCAAACAAAAGACTAAAAGAAGCATTTTATTTCAGTTAAACAAGTGCTATGACTAAATGTGAGACTGGAAAGCTTGGGACTTCCCTAAACTGACTCAACTTTTCATTCCAAGTCATGAATAAGAAAAATTAGAAGTATCAGAGTTTTTCACAGAATGAGAACCCTGGTCTTATGCTCACCCACAAGAATGACCTCAGGTTTTCTGCATTTAAGACAGACGTGGATAGGAAGTGAAAAAATGAGACTTTTCTTTCTCAGTATTAGTATTTCAATTTGTCACTGGTTCAGGAAAAACAGTCAACTGATAGACATTCAGAGGCAGTTTTCTCAAAATAAAAATAGCCAACTTTTTTTTTTTTAGATTAAAAATTAAATTTAGCAGAAAATAAAAGAGATATCCTGCAGTATGTATTTCTAGGAGCTCTAATTATAGTTCATCTCTTTTCAAAATAAATTAAATCCATGATTAACAATGCTTTTCCTAAGAACCAAAATGGTATTTAGACCATCCTATGCGGCAAACATCTTTCTTACCTTGTGTACATTTCTAAAGATGAGACTCTTTCACATGTGAAAGATTCCTTGGAGGACACATGTTTATAATTGAAGTGACAATGAGAAACTGATGATATTCATGTTAATTTAACAAATACTGTAAAATCCTTTAACAGCAATTCTCTTTAATCATAAAATACGAACATATTTTTCCTTTGATTTTGAAACAGCACAAATAGAGCTGTTGCTTTAAATTGATGCTTCAGGCAGTCTCACACATTCCCTGATCACCTTAATGTTTTATATACGGGTGCCATGCACATTTACTTGCACTACATGCCCAAGGGTGAAAGTATGGTGCAGGCTGCCCAATTAGAGTTATCAAATATTTATGCAGATTTATAACTCTGCTGGATATGCTTTAAGTGCTCGAGTGCAAGAAACAAAACGTGTGTGGAGGAAAACAACCTGCACAGTACAAAGACTATCCATACGCAACAGTTGCTGGGAACTTTGTTCAAATAATACTACCCACTTTCTGCTTTTTTTAGCCCAGGCTATCAAAGAAATGGGGTTATTGAAAAGAAATGAAAGTAGCAGACCCTAGATTTCTACCTCAATTTACTCCTTTCTAAACATCTATACTCTTAAGTGGCAATACTTTTCTTCTAATTCCTGCTGTTGCAACTTGATAAAGTGATTGCACATACAGAGACAAGGTATTTAAAAATGTACTGCCTTGATCATAGGAAACTTCATATGTCTTGCCAAAGGGCAATAGGTTTCCCCCTCTGGGATCCAAAGTCAGACATAGCTATTTCCAGATAATTTACAAAACTATTTTATAGTCTCAGGTTTCCAAATTAAGGTGTAATGAGGTGGAGGAGATCTATGTGCTATCACAGCTTTTTGTGATAACTAACCTTTGAAGGACTGTTAGATAAAATGGTCAGATGAGTATTTTATCTGCATTGTCTCTGGGATCTATCCCCAACTCCCCATGTCTGTAAAACTTACTCAATGGCAGAAAGTAATGCCTGGCTAAGGGGCTTTCAAGGGGCACCTCATCATGTAGTGGCTTGCAGCCTGGGATCTGCAGACAAGGGGCATGCAAAGTATCTTCCTAAGGTGACCACGAGAAAAGGTTAAGGAAAACAAGACTACCAATGAAAGAGGCTTACATAACTCATCTACTGGAGGATGTGTCTGGGCCATCAAATAAGAGCCCTCAACCTACTCTAAGTCAGTGTGTAGAACAGTTCCATCTTATACAGTAAAGTAGAAGGATTGCCTCCAAAAGAATTAGAAAAAAATGACATGTAATTATAGTTGTTTCTAACATATTCTCTGGAATAACATCAATCTCGTCTTTCAGACTGCATACCATTCATTGTACTGTCATCTTGCTGCTGTTTCCATGTCAGAATTAACTGTGCAAATTTACTCTGTCACAAGAAGCGATGGATGTTTAATTCTGGTGTAGAGCTGTGAAGGTCAACATTTTCACATAAGTGAGAGCCACAGATCCTTTTCACCTTGCACAGCTTAGTTTGTAATCAGTAGCTAGACTTCTTTGTAACTACTATGTGTGCCATAATCGTCAATATTATGACACTCACTTTATTTTGTAAAAGGCACAGTGACTGATCACTGGCTATATTTTAAAACCTCCCAGATCCTCATCAACTGAATACATTTTCTGGGCTCTCTGCATACATGATTGAGTTCTGCATCCGACCCATCCCACATCCCTTGAATTTTTACTTACTTGTTTTCAAGGTCATTGCCCACCTGGCTGTCTGCAAGCAAACACAAAAGCCTAAGGACACAGTGACTCTGGGAGTTACCACTCCTGAGGAGCTGTGTTTGAGTGGGTCTTTGTACCCCTCAGAGCAGGGTAGTTGGTGTGATCTGGTTAGAGGGGCAAAGCTCTGCTTGGGAGTACTCACAGCCACAGCTGGATGGAGCAAGGGACTGGTAAGGGATAGAAACCTTCTTCCACATCACCTCTATTTCCTTTCTCTCTCACGGGGAGCAGAATGGGAATTGTTATCTCTATTGATAACTAACAAGCCCGAGGGATCACTGAACAAGTATCACACCCAGCTCTGGTGTAACCTGTTTGGAATTGCTTCAGCTCGGGTTTGCACCAAAACTGGCTCTCACGTATCTCCACGGGACTTGTGCCTGAGAATCAGAATTGAAGTGCTGCACATATCCTTTGGAAGAATCAACACTTGCCAGAGCATCCAGAAATGTGTTTCTCTGCCAGAAGTTATATAGCACCAGGTTGAACCAAAAATTCCTTGTTGCTATGGTTGCCACTTGCTCTAAATCTTTTTACTGTTCCTTGTTGAAAAGCAGCAAAGGAGAATAAAAACATATACAACAATTGTAATTGCCTGGTGCATATTTTAACATTTCTCTTTGGTGGCTGCTTTAAATTATGCAGTAATATTGCTGGCATGTTTCTCCACTCCCTCTTCCCTAAGAGGATACATTTTACAGTGGTGAAATTGGACACTGGGTGTAAGAATCACATATTTGAGTAATTTTTCAGCAGTAGACGTGTCACACGCAATGTATTACAACTCAGGCTGTAAAAATTAAGTGGCATTTGCATTCATTAAGCATACATGAAATTTAATTCCATTAGGTCCAGCAGCATTAAGGTCTGTCTGTTGCTGCTGATGTTACAGCTTAAGGACATTATATCTTCTGGCTAGATTCTATTTCCTAACCTAATAAGGCCAGGAATTACATCCTGGCTTGATGCCTTTGTAAATCCAGCTCAGTGAACATACAACATGAAAGCTGTAGATGTAAATTATTTATATTCATCATTGTCCAAAATATTAATTTATAAAAAAGGTTTAACAGATTAAGAAAACTACAGGCACCGCACCCACAGCAGAACTAATTTAAAAGACAACAATATGATTTTCTCAAGACAAATCTCACATATATAATCTTCTCACTTTTTTATAGATACAATACAGAAGAACTGTGAACATTTCATTGAGGCCATTTAAAGAATCAAAAGCTTACATTACATTTCAGTCAACTTCCCAGAAATTCTGATCTGCACAATCTCCCAGGAAAATCAGGGATATTTTACCTTTTAGATTTTGACATTCTTAGTTGACATAAAAATTAGGTAAAGAAAAGGAAGGAAAAATATTAAACTATTTGAATTGCAGCTCTTATAATTTGTTCTGCTGAAAGGATAGTTTGGATTCAGTACAAGCCCAAACACAGCAAATAAACTTATGTGGACAAATCATTTTGGCCTGCATGACGTTTCACAGAAAACATCATGACCGGGAACACAAGACTGCCCTCCTAACTATTCCAAATAAAATCTATCATTAAACACATGAACAGAATTTTTATTGGCAGTTTATGTGAGATGAATACAGGTGCCAGTGTAAGTTTTCATCAACAGTCCTTAACTTCCACTTATCAAATTAACAAGGGTTCATGAAACAAAAGTTCTTACCTTCCAAAGTCTTTGATTTCTTCTCTGATTCTTACTAGCACCATCAGGCTAGTCCTCCTGGTCAAAGTACCAGCAAAATGTTCATTTTTAATGAACAACAAGCCTATTTCCATGGAGATGTGAGAAACAGGAACTGTTTACTTAATTATGTACAAATGATGCCTTATTTTCCTGTAAGCAACTTTCCAGTGGTTTGAGATGTTAATGTTTTCAGAAATCAAAGTGTTTGGCTGTGTCTACAGCCTCATTTCAATGGCATAAATGTTTACCACAGGCAAGAGATGATCATTTTTGCCTTTTCCAGGACTTTTTGGGGGAAAAAACTTGAAAGCATGCTAAGTGTATAAATTTTATTTGTATATAGTTTATTTATATATGTATAAATCAATATTTAACTAGACTCATGGCAGCTATACTTCCATTTCAAAACTATTCTGCCATCTCTTAAAAAAACGTATCTCAAGCTACCAAAATAGTCTTTGAAATTCTACAGATCTAAGTCACTAAGCTTTCTCCATAGTCAATGAAGAGAGATAAGAACCCTCAGAAAAAAAATTTTATCTTAAAATAGGTGTCTTAGATAAAGGACCTAAGCCATTTTGGAGTTTGCCCTCTAGGAAAGTATGCACTGGACAGCTTAGATTAGTAACTCTTAGAAAGCTCAATTTAACTGAGATCTCACTTGTTATCTGCTTTAACTGGAATCCATTTCGAGAGCACAGACTCAGCAATATGTTTTCTATTAATTTATTGCAATTTTAGGGGAAGAAGCTAAGAAGCTGTTTATCTCTATTTATGACTCGACATAAACTACTTCATCCGTAAGAAAAAACACACAGGGGATGACTCAGCAACAACTGGTCCGGACTGCATTGTATCCAACTTTGGGGAAAAGCCATAATGTAAAGTTTCAGGCCTACTAAGGAAGAAATTAAATAAATAAATTTTTATGAAGTTCAAAAAAAATTGGTATTTCATTTTCTATTTTCTATTTGTCATGTTTTCACATTGGTGTCTGTCTAGAACTTGACAGACCACAAAATATGCATCTATTTCTCTGACACTTAAATCTGGAGAAATGCAAGAGGCTGTGATCAGGGGCTTTGCGCTGAAGTGATACAAAATGTGCAGAAAAGGCCCTTCAGGGAAAGCTGATTTTGCTCCTGTCTACAGCTCCTCTGCACGGTTAGTCTGCATCAGCTCATCCTGACCTTTTCTCCACAGCACTGTGTGTCACACCTGCGTAAAAACATTCACCTCAGTGTGGTGACTCAGCTCAGAGACATTTCGGGCCAAGGCGGTAGTGGAGGGGAGGGTGAATTTTCATGGGTGCTCACAACTCAACTTACTTACGAGGCTGCCCCTCATTTACAGAGTGCACTTACCTTTCTTTTCCTTCCCTCTCTAGCCCAGCACAGAGCTCCTGTCTGCAACAAGAGAAGCATGTTTTATGTAAATCACTTCCCAGTGGAGTCACTCATTATTACTGTAGACAGCTCTAAAGAGAGAAGCCCATGGCATTTAGCAGCAAAAACTGTTAATGAAAATGTCATTAAATAAGTCAATCTGCAAGCCACAAAATGGCCTATTTACCTTTTTTTCTTTTCCTGTCTTCCACACCTCTGCATCTCTGGGTACATTTCACTCCAGTCAATCTTTTTTAGCACCAAGTCACAGCTTTCCCTGAAGAGAGGCATCACTTTCTGGCAAACTGGTCATATTTGAGAGGAGGTGCTATTTAAACTTTGTGGAAATGTGTCAGAAACACACCGGGTAGGTACGGGACTAAACAGCAAGGCCAAGGAAGAGGAGACTACAATGACTGGCTGGGTGTAGGTGAGGCAATTTCCAGCAGCACTGATCTGGAAAGTACAATGTAGACCCTGCTTTGCTATGCATTTTGTAAAGTTCATGACTGAGCCTCTCACTTAGAACTTGCAAGTTCCTCATGTTTGTGGAGTATCTTTCTGGTCACATGTATGTCCTAAGGATCTACTTTGCTGATTCAAAAAGCCTAAGCCAACAATTCTGCTAAAAATTTCCCTACTCCTTCAGACCATTTATATCTCATCATAATGGACTGTATTAACCCAAAGCAACTGTCTGATAAACTGACTCAGGTTGGCAATAGTGTCCCTTTTTAACTTATTTCCTGAGGGCTCTCCACTTCCACATCTGAACATTGAGGGTTTTCCTTTAGAAAAAGGAGCTATTGTGATCAGGGAGAGGTCACTCTGCTCTGGGTGCACATGGATCACATTCCTAAGTTATAAAGGAATTCACTTTTCTCCATAATTCTGAGGGCTATCAGGATCTGCATTGTATATATGTGTTTATATTAAGCCCAAACAACTGTGTGGATAAAGTCAGTATATTTTATTAAAACATCTACCATATTTATTAAAAAACCTAAGATTTTAGGTGCACAGAATGTGATGAAAGCATTTGTTTAAAGCTCTGGCCATTTTTTTCTAAAGACATTATTGGTCTAATAAAAAATAAGACTCCTCTACTCACAAACCTTTTCTGCCTTCTGACCTGAAAGAGTTATGGCTATAACAACCTGAAGTCCATAAACACAGGATCATAGAAGGGTTGAGGTTGGAAGGGACCTCTGGAGGTCACCTAGTCCAAACCCCCTGCTCAGGCAAGGCCACCTAGAGCTGATTGCCCAGGACCATGTCCAGATGGCTTCTGAATATCTTGAAGGATGGAGACCCCACTACCTCCCGGGCAACCTGTGCCTGTGCTCAGTCATTCTCACATTAAAAAGTGTTTCCTGAGGTTCAGACAGAAACTCGTGTTTAAATATACTGTTTAAAGTGTACATCAACCCTTATTTGTGCTCAGTACACACCATCCTGGTTGGACAGTACATTCCTTTTCACATCAACTTGGAAACAGATTCAGACTCTTACACTTTAGTATTACAGCCCAGCAGTAGCCAAAGAGAAAATTACTAATATGTTTTTTCTCAGCATCGAGTGGCAATTCAACATGATGAAGCAAAAAATGGCAAAAGAAAGAAGCATCATTTCCCCATTCTGCAAAGTAGAGGCACAGAGAGACTGCTACCAGCCTAAGCCTGTTCCTCCTCCCCTGTTACTGTATTTGGCAAGAAGAAGGACAGAGTATTGAAAATATTCACACCAGGCAACAATAGACAGCGATGGGCAGGGTACAGCAAAGCAAAGCTGTTCCTTGCTGAAGTGTTAAGAAATAAATGAAAGTCCAACAGACAGGAAAAATGTAACAAGCATTTCAGGACACTGCTCTTTTTGCCTTTGAAACTTGCACCCAGTTTGGCAACTGGCACTGGGGAAGGCCACTAGCACATCCTGACTGCTGTGGGATGCCTGTGGGACAGATCACAGTGCTGTGTGATAGCCATAGTGATTTGCCATGGATTGTCCCTGTATCCAGCTGCTATTTATTGTGCAGGACACATATAACATTTTGCCTTGGTGGATGTACTTCACTGTCATGCCTGATCAAAACTGCTGCCTTGGAGCAATCTTAGCTTGAGAGAACCCCAAGCAGTTTTATAAGCTAGAAGTCACCCGAAGGTGACACTTGAGAGGAACAACATTAAAGTGTACTCATCTCTCTTGTGTCCCTGGCTATTTCAGAAGCTCACAAACAAAGCCTAGCTCTGCTAGCTAGTACTCAGAAGGAGAAAGGACCCTTATGCCCTTGTTCATGTTTTATCAGCACTTCCTAAGTAGAAAACTAGCTAAAAATGCTGACTCTAGTCATGACCACTGGAGTTTTGAGCAAAGATAGTTTTGAGCAAAAGATTTATCTTAAGGATATTTAAGTAAAGACAAAAATATGTAAGCTAGTGAGCTCACTCTTTCTCAAATCCAAGGAGAAACCAACAGCACAGAAATGACACTTCAGGTGTGATCTCAAGGCACAAAATAGTTTAGTTACATGCAGAACAGTCGTATACCCATGCAGACATGCAGGCAATTCCCCTAAGCAATGTAAGCTGCAGTCCCCCAAGGATTTTCCCTCAGCCCCAAGGAAATGCCAAGGTATGGAGCAGAAATGCTTGAGCTAGCTCCAGAGCCAGCAAAAGCACAGGGAGCACAGCATCTGCACTAAAACGCCTGGCTGACAGAAGCCCAGTGCACATCTCCCAGATGCAGGATTGAGGCACCCTGCCATCTCTGCACCACCTTGCTGCCCAGAGACAGCCTTACTGTGGGGACAAGGAAATGCTCTCCCCTTGAACCCACTGCATGAAGGTAGTCCTTCTGAAATATCCTTCTGGTCAGCACTGCTGAGACCACACTTTTTTGTTCCTTGATTCAGCCTGCCTACATCCTCACTGTTCCACTTAAACTGATTTTCTCCCCACTGGTACAGTATCCACAAGCAGACAGGCAGATTAATTCTCTTCTGCTTTCTCTTGCTAGGCTTATTCATAAAAGTAAGGCTCAAGCATCATCTTACAGCCCTCAGTCAGCTCTGTGTCGAAATCAGGAACACAAATCCCAATAAGGGGCTGCAGCCAGCAGACAAGAATGGGTTAAGTGAGTCTCTTGGGCAAAATGAAAAATGCCACTTCTCAGTAACTGAGATAGGATTTGTCTTGGGTAAAAACACTTGGGATGGGGCTGCCAGTGTTATTTATGTCCTCAGTCTGGCAAAGAGTTGAAGGGAAGGATTTGTTAAAGATTCATCAACCTTTCTCATTTTTTTAAGAGCTGGGAAATCCCAGAAAGGAGCCCTCTGAGCAGACCTCTGCTGAAGGCAGAGGAGAGCTCTTGGGGGAGAAAACAAGTGGCGTAGTTTGCTTAGGAGCAAAAAGAGCTACACTTTTTCAGATGGTATCCATTTTCTCCTTTCCCAACCAGGTCAGCTGAAGAATTTCCAGTCTGTGCTATGCCAGAGGTCACCACAGACACTAGAACAGCCTCTCTGCTTTTACAGTTGATGCAATTTTTAATCTGTCCTCATGAATCTCGGTAAAGACACCAAAATTACCTTTTGTAATCAGCCAGCCCAAATGCTTATATGGCATCAAATAGTCTATTAGATTTCTCTTAATTCACTCTACTAAAAAAGGGAGAAAACAGCTATTCCATCTCATTTTTCATCCACAAGGAAGTGTAAATTTCCTCATGCTTTAGAAATTCTATTTCTTTTTATTACACAGTGCACCAGGGTCTTGTGTTCCAAAGTCCTCTGAAAAGCTAAGATATCAAAAATGCATATCAAATATTAGCAAGCCATATAAAATGGACCACCCTGGAAAAAAAGGGTATTTGGAAATCTACCAAAAGACTTTGCAGTCCAAAATACAGTAAAATTAATTTAGTTTATCTGAAAACTTTGAAAGACCCAATGTTGTCAAACACTTAGAGATAGTTCATAAAGTCTTTCAATGAAATGTTTTTTCACCAGAAGGTGGCAAGTGACTGAAACAAGTGTGCATTCTGCAGGCAAACATAGCAGCATTGCCAAAACTTTTGTCAGAAAGATTTTTCATCTCTAGGGTGTGATTTATGATCAAAACCCAAGAGAGGCTTAGAATCAACAATAGCCTAAAGTCCTGGGCTCTCACAGACCTGAACTTAGGACCCCTGTGTACTAGGCAGGTACTATAAATCACCAAGCTATCAACTACCTACCAAAGCCAGTCTCTTACTTTCACAGTTTGGCACCATTCCATTTAGCATTAAAAAAAAAAAAAAGATTGTGAAGGATATCCTTAATATTTCTGTGGTCAGAGAACATTTCTGGAATGTGGGAGGCTGGTAATGTTGAATCTTTTTCACCTGATGTGAGCTGATTAATGAACCGTTGGCTGTGCTAAGTGAGGATCTTTCTTTCTTTCTGCATTTTTTTCCATAAAAATAAAAGGAACTTGGTTTCAGCCCCATGTGGAACAAAAAAGGGCTTGGGGTTTTCTTAAACCTCAAAGTTGTGTACAACTAGAAAATCATCTCTCACCCAGCTGTCAGAGATGACTCATCCCTGTGAGATGGCCATAATTTCCTTTAGGAACACTCAGTAGCTTCCAAGTGAGCAGCAGTGCAGCACATAATGGACACGTCCTGAACCGGAGGGGCTTCTAAAGCAAGCCCAGATTAAATGAAGCTCCTTGGAGTTTGGGAACAGACATGGGCATAGAGGGAAAGAGCTGCAGCAGCTGAGAAGTTGCAGGGTTTGTACTTAGTCTTTTTACCAGGGCTCTTCTGCTTCATGCTCAGCCAGGGTATGGACTCAGGAACCAGGCAGGTTTTTAAGGCAGCCTGCTTTGGATATGGGCAATGAAACGAAACATTTGTCGTAGAGCGAGCACACAGTTTTGCAGTTTCGATGACTCTAGGTCCCATTTTAGCCTTAAATCAACCCTGGGATATAACAGTTCATTCTAGTCCAGTGCCCCTGCTTTCACCTTACTACAGGTTAACCGGAGGCCACCATACAACCAGTTATTGTTTCACGTAACCTGCAGTAAAACTACCTGTCTGGATCACTGCACACATATATCAATAATAGGACATGATTTAGGAGTCCGTGGTCCTGCTGTTTCAGATAGGAAATGGCAATGAAGCATGGCCACCATGTCAAAAGCTGCTCTTAGGGCCAGGATTTGGGCAAAGTGGCGTTTACCCAGAAGATTCAAGTTTCATGTATCCAAACCAGCTGTTTCTGAGTTGTGCCATTGCAAATACAGTCTGCATACATACATATGCGCACATCCAGCTAAGTGATGCGGGAACAACTGCCTGCAGCCTGGAATTTTTACCTGTGAGTGTCCCAGGATGGCTCAAGAGATGGGCAAGATAAGCAGGCTACCTTCCACAGCTCATGGGCAACAAGGTATATGTGCAGTCCAGTTTGCTGTGGTTTCCCTCTAGAGCAGATCTGGAGGAATGTGCAGCATTAAACTTCTCATAACTCTTCTCAGAGTATCTGAAATCTCCTCCTTCTCCTCAAGCCCAGGCAAACCTCTCTCCCCAGGCCCTGAGCAAAATACCTATGGTCAAGTCTCAGGTCCCATCATCTCCATGAGGGAAATGTCATTTCTCTTGCAACCACTCAGCAGGCATAAATGCACTTCATGCCTGGATGAATATTGTCACTCCTCTCCCTTCACTCTTTTACACCCATTTCCTCAAGCTGTCCAAGAAAGAAAAAAAAAGAAACCAGTAACTTTATTAAAACTATCTGCTTCACCTGTAGCAGGAGTATATTCCACTGAGGATGCACTCCCTTTGCAGATTAAAAGTCAGCTGCACAATTCTGTAGGGTAGAATAAAACCAAGCCCCCTTCAAGCAAAAATGTACCTGGGTGTCTAGGGATCTCCTGAAAATCTCCAGCTTATCACAGCACTGAACTAAGTAGAGAGCTGAGAGAAAACACAATGAAAGTAGATGCTAATCTACCTTTCTCAGCCAGTGCCCACCTACATCAGCCCCACAGGAGAGCATGCAGCTGCCCTAGCATTCCTCCAGCAATTACTTATCCTTTTCTTGAAGACTTCAAATGGCTGAAGGCACACACCATCCCTTTGAAAAGCTAGTGACAGTTGTCCTTCCCCTTTCATTCCTCCGAAATAACAGTTTTAGACAGGCTCCCAAAAACACGAAATACCATTTTTCTTCTGAAAACTTCCCATGAACACTAAATAACTCTTAAGACCTGGGAGCTGGGCAGAAATCCTCTGGAATGTAAAAGGTGTTGCCTTTATTTCTGGTGTGCTGGCTGACAGCTGACACATACAGACAGCAAACATGAAAGAATACAACTACGATTATCTGCACATACTGTTTAGCTTGTGGCCACCGTCACAGTAGATAAAGCTCTCATGTCCCATTTGGAGAGACAGGTAAATATATTTAGCTTAAAATATAAATATCAAGCACCTGTAATATTTCCTGTGTGACAGATTGTATGTGGTTGTGCATATGCGTATGACAGACAGGGCTGGAATATTTTAAACACTAAATTGCTGCATCCAGTGATTGGTAAATGAAATAATCATTCATTAGTTACCATAGTGATGCAGATGCAATCACAGTGAACAAAGAAGGAATGGGGTGGGATGGACACACAGACATGCACAGAACAAATGCTGACAGAGGCACAGCCCTGCATTGATTTTTGTTAATATACTTTTATTTATTAAATTCCCCTAGCTGCAAGATCTTTTTCTATATTCATTGCTGTTTCACCTGCCTGCAAAGGGAAGTGACACACACTCTGATACAGCCTGACAGAGTCAAATCCTGAGCTGGAGCAAATTGGTATAGCTCTATTGACTTTGGCAGAGCGCAGCCAGTTTACAACAGCTGGGGAATCTGGCAAAAAAAAGAGCACCTAATTCTCTTTAGCTTCTGCAGCAACTAAGTACTAAGGCATCCTCTGTTACTTTATAACTTCTTACAGCAGGGCTCTCCAGTAAACAGACAGAGGGAAGCTGGTGTTCCCAAAGCCAGCTGGCAGGTTTAGGCGTGCAACTGTCACTGATTTCAATGGCAGCCCTACAGCTCAGCCTTTAGAATCTCATCAATAATCCCTTTGCTGCTGATAAGAGACACAGCATGCGGTTAAGAATATCACAGAATCATAGCATCATAGAATCATAGAATGGTTTGGCTTGGATGTGACCTTAAAGATCATCTAGTTCCAATACTCCTGCCATGGGAAGGGACACTTTCCACTCGACCAGGTTGCTCAGAGCTCCATCCATCCTGTCCTTAAACACTTCCCAGGAAGGGGTATCCACAGCTTCCCTGTTCCAGTGCCTGCTCATCAGATAGGGTTTAAGCAGATGTGCCACCTTGTCCAGGCCCTGAGTCCTCCTGCTCACAGGGAGCACTGCACTCAGGTGCATGACCAGACTCCTGCAACAGCCATGCGGGAAAGCTGAAGCATCTCTATCTGTAGCAGGCTAAATGAGAGGAAGATGACTCTGCCTTCCTTTGGGTCACTGGCAAATATGTCCACGGTCAGTGGCCTGATGACACTGCTAAGTGACCAGCCTTCTGAAAGGCCAGTTAAAACTTCTCAATTTATTTTTGCACATGTATTTGGTTAGAAGAGAGCGAACCAATAGATTGAAACTGTGCTGAGACTAATGTCAACATCAGGGTCAGAGAACAGGGTCTTCCCCAAACCAGGGAAAACTGCTCCAGCCCTGCCCTTTGCCATACACCCCCTCACCCCAGCCAGTGGCAGCGGGCAGATGAGCACCTGGCCTGCTACCCTGCACAGGAAACCAGCAGTGAATAGCAGTTCACACTGAAACACCAACACTAGCTCCTGACTTGGCTACAAATTTCTTGGTTTACACCACCCCCACTTATTTGTTGGTGATGTGCTATGACAGAGGAATGGGGCTGGTGACTAGGACAGTAACAGCTCAGATGAAGCAAACACAAGGACACTAGAGCACATGTGTCAGAAATGGAGTGGCCTTAGAACAAATCTCTATCACATCCCGAGTTTGTTGCTCGAAGTTTATTGCTATCTTGTCCAAAGTCAGGGTAAATCTCCCTAAAACCATAACTAGAGTCAGCTTTTGGGTAGTGATTCTCAACAAAGTCCATGTAGAATGGGTGACTTACTGCAACCCTTCCTAGGAAGTCAAATATATCTCCTATATACCATAAATATTATGTAGAAGGTCTAAGGAAAATCATTAACATCTTGAGGCAGAGGTGAAAGTAGGAAGCTGGGCAGCATTGTGCCCAGAAGTCTGCCTGCAGTCCATCCTCACAATACCTCAATACCTCTATCCAAAATGACCATCAGTGACTACTACATCAGCTACCCCTAAACATTAAGGCCAAATAAGCACATTGTGAGAATGAAGTTGGGCATCTTCCTCTGAGCTGCATTGTCCAGATCCCCACTGTGAGCTCCGGCATTCTCCAAAATGTAAGCAGGAAGAAAGGAAGACAGGTTGAGATCCATTCTCCTAGCTCTAATTCAGAGCTGTAAGAAAGGAAATCAACAGAGGCATAAAGGAAGCCCCAAAATATCCAGTGGCTATCCCTACTACCAGTGGTGTAAGAAGCAGCTGCAAGTACCCTCATCATCCCCCAGCAGGCACTTGCAGAAAGCCCCAAGACAGAGGTGCAAGATTCTGCACAGTTCAACAAAGGCTGTCGGAGAACACCGGAGGAAAGGACACTATTTTCTAGCAGCATGAGCTAGACACTGAGAGCAAAACAGTTTTGCTGTACTTTGCACATCAATTCAATCCCTATTCTTACTCTATTAGCCTGAGACATTTGCTCAGTAATGTCTTAAATCCCTCAGCATCACATAGATTTCATTTAAAGACCCAGCATTCACTAGCCCTTTAGGTAAGATATTAAATCTGCTTAGACATCTTGAATACAGTAAATAGTCTCCATCTTTACACAGAAACTATTTTGATGAGGTTTTATCTGGAGGTAGGAGAACCAGTATTAACCTTTTTCCTACTTCAGTGAAAAAAATAACCATTGTGACATTGTGAGCTGTGAGAAAAGATTATGTTTACAAATCATATTTTTGTTACATTTTAAATTATTGTAAAGACTCTATATACAGTTGGAATCCTGTAGGCAGACCTTTTGCAGAAAAGCCTAAAGTCTACATATTTTAATTTCTGCTATATGTGTAAGTGGCTAACAGCCTCGAAACAACCGCTTTGCATTCACAGCACTGAAAAGCACAACACCTTTAAAACACGGTTTGTCTCCTCTCTCACTTCCACAGGTACTAACTGGCAGTAGCACTGCTGAATACAAGAGGAAAGAAGTATCTCCCAGCTGCTCTGCCCACACTACCCTGTGGACACCATCATTCCCTGGGGATATGGCCTTTTCCTAGGACTCACACCTCTGGCAGAAAATCCTCCTTCCCACACGGCGATTGAGCAGAAGCAGATTAAGTGGCTCCCCATTTCCCTTTGAAGCAAAGCAAGTGCCTCTCCACAGCCAGGTTCCATCCATAGGTCTCGCTGTTCTCCTCGGGCACCAGCAAAGCTGGTGCTGGGAACACTCCTCCCCCTTTGCGATGTGTCCTGTGCTGTAACCCTGCCAAACTGGATAATGGAAGCGCATATGGGGAGATTATGTTATGGTTAACGATACAACCACAGAAAGCACATTTTACATACACATGGATTATAATAATTGTTCAAGACAACAACATGAGCAACGTATTACAAACTGGCCTGCTGTGTGCTTCAGCAGGGTTGTTGTCACCATCCTGTCCAGGTAGCACACTATCTCTGATCCTGAGGGATGCAATGCTTTCCACAGAGATTCTCTGTACATAACTGCTGAGCACACGAAAGACCAACACACACTCTACAGCTGACTGCAAACCCTAAGGCACTGCTGGGTGCCCCTCCTGAAGCTTTGCGGCATTCAGAGAAGGGAGTGATGTGGTTTCAGCATCGCATGTGTCTTGCCTTTGACTTCCCAGCCAAATGGTGAGCTACTGATTGCAGGTGTTTGGCAGCAAGAGGCCTTCATGTGAACCAAGTGAGGCATTAACTGCTGTAGCACCGTGCGCTGAGGGGGCACAGAAAATAAAAAGTGGCTAAAACAAGAGATTTCTCTTCCCATTCAAAACCCAGTGAAGGAGGGGGTAGGGTACTTCTTCACTTCTTTACTTCTTAGTCCTGTTTCCGGATCTTTTCAGTAGCAGCCACGACTCTTTAATGGGTTTTTTTGTGATGAAAGCCTTTGACAAGAGCATGTGTCACAGAAAGTGCAGTGGTGAGCCATGGCTTTCATATATATGTTAACCAGCCTTTATAGCATTGCAGAGCCTGGGTGACAGAAGAGTAATTCAGTTAAGCTGCAGCAAAGTACATGAATTCTGTACTGTACATCAGAAGGCGGAGGAGCACGGAACTGAAAGGTGAACAGCCGTGGAACAGCCAGCTCCACGGTGTCCTACAGCACCCGGTTAATACAGAAATGCCTCTGTGTGAAACACATGGGGCACACGCTTCTAGGGATGGTGCTGCTGGGACTGCTGTGTTGGGACAGCATGCTGTGAAGAAAAGCCTTTCCAGCCAGACAAATGTTTATGCACAACTTAATGCTGAAGCAAGAATTTGGGACAGCTTGGGGCACTGAAGAATATCACGTTTCTGCTGCAGATAGCCAGATTTGCCCACAAGCAAAATTCGCTCAGAGACATATACAAAGTGAATTTGCCTATCCTTCTGATAACATCCTTCCCCCCACCCCCTCCTCCTCCATGTAAGAGGAATCTCTGACTGGTGTAAATCTGCCTCTGAATGATCAATCATGTCTCTCAACTCCCAAGGAGTTGTTTTGAAAATCTTTTTTTAAAAGTCCTAGTTTTCACCAAGGTAACAGCTGTCTTTTTTGAAAATGACAATAGACTCAGTATCTGTCCACATTTGCAGTCTCTAAGAAGAGCTACTGAATAAATGCAAGTATTCTGCCTTGTTGGCTTTTTTAATTTAGTACTTTCTACAGCGGCTTAAAAAGAATCATCTACTCTAACACAGAATTTTGAGATCAACAGAATAGAATATAAAATCAAGCATTTTTGAATAGAGCCATTTATTGGACTTCTATTTCTAAGCCTCAGAGTAACATAATTTGTAAAATGGTAAACAGGTAATCAAATTGCAATCAGCAAATCTTCTTTAAAAAAAAAGCAGACGGAGAGAAAAGATTTAAACAACAAGCATTACAGATAGGAGAAGAAAAGCAAATTCACATCTACAGCCCCATGGGAAAATGTAGATGTAATCAATTCAGGGTAAAATTTAATTAAAACTCTGAGCAATGGGATGGGGGACAAAATACAGGTATATAGGAAATCTTTGAGAAATACTTCCGTGAGAACACAGTAAGGTCATTATTATTCTGCTCGTACAGCTGTAAGTAATCTGTATACATGTATCATCCCACTAATGGGGAGAAAAATAATTTTGCCCCCCTACCCAAGCAATTCCCAGCTTAGAGGGGTTAAAAGACATAGCAACTGCTTGATAACATTCCAAATATTTCTGTGCCTACCCCCAAAATAGCAGCTGGTTTATCAATTCTGCTTTATCTAAATCTTAACCCTTCACTGTTCTGCCACACAATTTTGGTTGAAAACAACCTAGAAATTATAATAATAATTACAAAAGAGAGGGAGAAAGACAATGGACACTCAAGGTTTTCTTTAACTAAAACCTGGCATTGAGGTCCATGGAAAGAAAACTGATTCAGTAAGGCACATAATTCATTATTAAAGACAATCCTTTAATTCATAAGGAACATTAGGTTAACGTAAGGACAAATAGCAAGCTATGTAAAACTGCATCAAGTGTTATATACCTATTACAATCCTAAAATTTTACACATCTCTTAGAAAACACTTGGGAAATGCCACCCATTGAAAGATAGTGTGAGGAAAAGACATGAAACATAACAAAAATGGAAAAGAATCTGATGTAGTCCAGAAACTGTTATATTTGATCTGAAAAGCATGCAAAAATCAAGAATAAAATGCCGAAAAAGGAATTACTTAAATCCTTCATCACAAAGCACAGATTAGATACTGCAATTCATTTATTGGACTCTTTCTGCCAGGACACTGCAGTACATGACGGTCCAGATCCTCAGCCAGTGAGAGTTGCTACAAACCTGAGACTCAGCTCAAGTACTGGCACTGAACATGGGAATGCTGAGAGTGGACCAAACAACACATAAACAGCCCTACATGAAGAGCATGTGGAGCAGGCACAAAAGGAACCTGGCAGATGGGTCAGATACCTTTGGCCATCTGAAAAGAGCACACAGCATGTTTGAGGCCATGTTACAAGTCCAGACGATGGCCAAGAAAAAAATTTAGTGGTTCAAATTTTCACCCAAGCAGAGAACATTTTGTCACTTGTAGTAGGGAGAGTGAGAATATGCAAGAAGATTTTCACAAGACTGGTTGGTTCTGCCAACTCTGTGAGGTCACTCACAGCATGCTACTCCCTGGGGACTCTTCCAGTGCAGAAATAAGTACAGCCAATGGTCTCAGGCCTCTACACAGTGGATTTCTGTGGCCACTGCCCAGAATATAAATAGCTCCTATCCATCACTACCACTCCTGTGGATTACTAGTTCCTCAGTGTATGACTTCCCTGATCCTTCCCTGGTAGGTCTGTGCCTTTACAAAGGACTCCAAGTCACATTGTAGTGTGCAGTTGCAGGAGGAGGGAATTTGTGGATGAAAACTATCCCTGCCCACATCAAACCCATTTTCCAGATAAATAAAGAGCTGTCTAAAGAGTAACCACCAAGATTTTCACATAAACTAGAAACAAAATAAACCTCAAACCATATTTCAAAACAGCTTTGGTGCTGTACACTTGTGACTCCTGCATACGTACTGGAATTCTGCACCTGTATGATACAAACTGGCCTGTGTCCTTATTGCACAAGGACAGGGAGCTTGGTGATGGGCTGGGGGCAAACCTTGAGGCTAGGTAGTGAGAAAACTGTCAGAAGGAGGAAGTAAGAGTGGAAAACAAGGAGAAAGCTATCTCCCTAAACTCTCAGTGAGTTTCATACCATCCTTGTAACACTAGGAGGTAAAACATTTCAGGCACGTAGATTTTTAAGTTGAGAGCATTCCTTCAAAACTCTGTGTAATGAAGTGTCTCCTGTTTGTGTTTTCTTGGCAGAGGCTTCCAACATTCAGAAGGGAAATGAGAGTATTTCAAGAAGACAGATGAAATGTCTCTCATTGATAGATGCACGGAAGTCATTGTTCTGTTTTGTTAAAATGGCCTTTACAAAATGTTCATTATCCATCAACTGATATATTAATCATTGATAGAGGAGAACCAGCAGGCAGCACTGCATTCAGTTTGACTGAGGGTGAGCAAACATCCTGGCTTGTAACACCAAATGCAGAAAGTGCCCAGTTCACAGGAAGCTGTCCCAAATGCAAAATCATTTTTAAAGGGAAATTTCTACATGAAAGGATGGCGCTTTTAAGAATAAATCCTGCTGCTCTCTCACTTCCACTTTCTCTGAGTAAATGTGTGTGCTAAAGGACTTTTACTTCAACTGAAATGGTGTTATCACATTAGCATGCTTTTTAAACTTGTATTCTAACTGCTAAGAAAACAAAAGTAAAAAGTTAAAAACAGTCAAAAAAAAAAAAAGAACAGCAAAAACTCAGTTAACAAGAGCTCTATTACAAAGCAGAAGAAATACATATATTGTGGGAAATAGAGTTACAGAAAACTTGCAGATGCTGACAGAGAACATAAACAGCATTGTGCTTGAACAGATAGAAATGGATACATGTTTCGATCTGAGAGCTTGGTGAAGGCTGCCTGAGTTAGAACTTAGTGAGCTTTTGCAGTTTAAAGCAAGAATGTAGTTTTGTAGTTTTAAAAGAAATATGCTTTATAAAGGTAGAAATATATTTTAGCAAGTAGAAACATGTTTTATGCAAGAAAGAATTATGATAAGTAAAAGAGTAAAGAATTTTAAGTTTAGCAATAAACCTTATAGTAGAGTTTACTAGAAATGGTTTACTAGAAAATTCTAGAATCATTTACTAGAACTTTTACTAGAAAGTTAAGATGTAACGATATAAGCCTGTGCAACGTGCCTTAATAGCAATATGATGATTGGTTAAGAAAATACGCATTGCGGTAAAACCATGTACAATGATGATTGGTACAAGTGTGCTAGCAAGCTTTGTAGCATTTGCTTATTGGCTTAAAACAGTATATAAGGCCTTGTAACGAAAAAGTAACACGACTACTACGGCATCTGCATCTGCACCTGCTGCAGCTGCTACCGCTACTGCTGCTACTGCTATTGCTACTGTAATGGCTGCTGCTTTTGATATCAATGATATTGTTCGCAACATCTCTCCTGTCTCACCCTTCAATAAAAATGAGACTGATTCTGCAATAAATCATCTCTGTAACATCTCTCAGTCGTCCCAATCCCCACAAATCCCGACAATATATAACGTAGATACATACAATACTTGCTGGAAGCTAGTTGGAATTATGGATGTGGTGGAAAAACCATAGTCAGATTTTGCTTAAAATCAGATTACAGTTCTATATGTTAGGGGTTGTGTGTTACAGAAACATCCTAAGAATTTAGGCCTAAATATAAAAAACTCATGACAGCAGCTATATATTAGAAATTTCACAGTGTGGCAAGAAGTTCAGCTGAATAAAAAGTTGAGGTGTCCGCTGTGTGTGTGCTGGATAACCAGTGCACATTGCCTGAACTGAGATGTGTTTTGAAGTTCACTCCCAACGACAACTGGGGATGGTGTTTTTTCCAACTTAGAAACTCCTTCTATTGATTTTTTTCTTCCATTTAAAGAAATCACTTACCTACCACATTTCAAAGAAAAGTGTCCATCCTGCAAAAACGCTTGTTTTTCTGCTGTTCCTTTTCCCTGGGTCTCAGTAGGGGTGCAACTACACACTTGAATGTGTATACAGCAGGCCAGCACATTGCTCACCCACTGTAGAGACAAAATCCCGGCAGGCAGGCAGGCAGGCTGGCCTTACTGCTAACAGCAATTGCAGAATAAAAGATTCTGAAGTGCTAATGAAAGCCCTGCTGAAGAAACGAAAGAACTTTTCAGACCCTATTAGAAAGTAATCTGTAATCAGATGTATAATTACACATCAGGGTTCACTTAAGAAGTCCTACCAACCTCTGGCCTTCCTGTCCTTCTCCTCACCCTAAAATCTTTCTTTTTTTTTCCTTTCTCTTTTCTTCTTTTCCTACACAAACTGTGCTCTTGGCCCTTTGAGTAGATTTACAAGATCTACTCCTGACCTACTTTTCCATTGTTAGTCCTGCAGCTCTTTCTGTCAAGAAACTTGGCAGAACCAAAAGGCTTAGTAGCAAAGCAGTGAAGTCCTCTAATGAGCTACAGCAGTGAGCAAACCTTCCCTAGCCTCACCCTGCCCTTGTTTCAGTTCCTTTGTTATTCAGGTCAGGAACAAACTCTCAAAGAAGAAGCCTGATCTCCCTCATGGAGTAAAGACTCCGGAACTAAGCTCTTGAATTTAACCAGAATAGCGGTCCAAAGAAGACCCTAGGAACAAGCAAGGACATTTTTAACTTTTAGGGAAGAAACCAAATTCATTTGTGTCATTTAGAGACTTACTGCTTTGAGCAGAAATAACTGATTTGGGGTACCACTCTTAGAAGCTGATAACGTGACAAAATCTAACAATAAACGCAAAGATTCAAATACAGTCAAGGACAAGAAAAAAAAGAAAAGACAATGTGGCTATTTTGGATATCACACTTGTCCAAAGAGGTAACAAAGAAAGTGACAAAGAAAATGAGTAGTTTTGGATTTTCTTCTACTCTTTGCATCTGGCAGAACTTTATTGCTTTTCACTCTTTCAACTCTCAGCTGCTCTCCATCCCTGCAAGATAACCCATACATCAGGTGCACATGTGCATACAGCTCTCCTGGGGCTCTGATGGGCCTGTACACCAGCACAAAGAAGCACCCCATCAGCCAGCAGGCAGGATTTGCAGCATGATTAATATGTTTCACCCTTGATGAAAAGGTCCTTTACAAAGCTCCACTGACCTCTACCATTCCTTACTAATAGAGGGAGGCAAAAGAACTAAGAAACTGAAAGGAATTTTAACAAGAGAAGTCAGTGCATACTCTTGTTTTACAGGGTGTTATACTAGACATGGAAATCTTTTGCAACTTAAGAAGCAGCTAGACAGGAAGCATAACCAACACTAACACTTCTCACACTGGGGAAGCTTCATCTCCAGATCTGGAGCTTTACTCTATCCCTAGCCTTCACACATCCCATTACAGCATCAGGGCTCCCAAAGGTGCAACCACTGGCAGGATATACAGAAAAGTTTTGGTTGTCTGGGCAAAGTTGATGTTTACAGCCTCCCTAGAATTCTTGGCAGGTTAAAATTTTAAGCACTGTTCAGGAAAGAGAAGCCCTTTATTATGAACTGTACAGCACAGCTTATTTTCTTCAAGCAAACAGAGTATGTGCAAGTGGCTGAAATTATTCCTGTAAAAGCTAAACTATATTTTCAACCACAGTATGAGTAGAGTCACTGACACCATGACCAGCACTTGGTACCTAAATTATACTAACAGGTATCTTGGCTCTTGACACAAAAGGAGCACCTGTCAGTGATGCACAGAATTTTTGGCCAGAAGGGTCTGTTATGATAATTTAGCTTGGTCTCATGAACAGTGCTGGCAATGTCCATTCATCCTTTCAAGGATACCAGTAGAGGAACCAATTATTTTTTATTTGTGGCAGAAGTGACTGTTTACAGAATGCCACCTCTCAACTACTAAGGACTTCAGCAGCCCCCCTTCTCTGGGGCCAAGCCCTTCAAGCCCTTCTTTCTCTGGTGCCAAAACCAGCCTTTGTGGCTGTGATGGAACTGCAGAGCCACACACAAACCGGTGAACAACAGCTGAAAATCTCTGTAGGTAATTAATGGTTGCCTGTGTGATCCAACATTTTAGTGACAGAAAATCATAGTCAACAGTGTTTTCTCTTAGCTGGCTCTACGTATCTGCAAACTGTGATTTCCTGTTCTAGTAAGAACACATATTCATGGAGCTGTTAAGCTGATAGCATCTTTTATTTAAGTTAATACTGTCTCCTTTTTGCCTGTGTGATTTCAGAGGAGTTTCCAACACACCTCACCATACCTATACAAATATCCCAAAATTATATTGATGATATATTATCCAGCTTGCAGATCAGATAAGATCACAGCACATCGTTTAAAGATCTGCCTTTGTATGTTATACAGCAACTGTGCCAATCTGCAGCACATTACAAAGCAAAGCCTTTGTTTATTAAAGAAAAAATAACCTCCTACTGAAGATCTTGTGTACACAGGAAACTATAGGACTAAAATTAGAGTAGTATAGTTTAATAATTAAGGCTGGCATTTTTCTTGAACAATATACTTTTTCCTGATCCCATTTATCTTTTTTGCACAGGAATTTAAGACAGAGCATTTTACTTCATGTTGGGTCAGTTAAGGGCATAAATGTGGTCACTGAGAGATGCAAGGTTCAACAGTGTTCCTTGAGGTATCAGCATCCATCAGCTGTCTGTGCTTGTTTGCATGCACAGGGCTGAGCTAATCACCAGATTTGGAACTGGGAAGCAACCCCCTTTCAGATTAGCTCAACAGAGACTGCTGGGTTTTGTTTATCTTTCTCTGCAGCATAGTGCAGGGTCCAGAAGCATCTGCAAATGTCACCCAGCAAATCTCCTGCTAGTCAGGAGGACTTAGAAGTGCCCTTGATCTCCTCTGATCCTCCTGCGACACGATTATTGTGGCATTTTGTCTTCTAGCACAGACTTGGAGTCTGTTGTGAGAAGCCTGGAAATGTACAGCATCCCGGGGTGATATGAGCTACAGAGCACATGACTGCACATCTGCAGTGTGCCTTTCTACATTTGGAGGGGCACTGACTGGACAATTTGGGTGGTGCCATTCAGTCCTATGTCTTCAGTTTATCTGTGTGGCTGATCCCTTGCTCTGGAAAGACTGCCACGGAGGGAGGTCTGCAGGGAACTGTGGATGCAATCCTAGATGCACATATCTACCCCTGAACTATTGGCTACAGGTTCATTTATAGTGTAACAAGTGAAACAGAATCTTTTGGGGTTCATCTCTGTTCATCTCTCTGTTCAGCCTGCATTCGGTCAGACAAGCTACACCTGCAATAACAGCACCATTTCAGGCTCTAATTCTCAGCATCAATGTGCTTGGCTTTGCTTTACACTCTGGTTGTGAAAAATACACTTAAAATTTAGTGCAAGAAAAATAAAGCAACTGACTGCCCTGTTTGTCGGCCAACCTCACCAAAGATCGAAGTGTAGAGTTCAAGATCACCCCTCTCAATTGCAGATATTTAACCAAGGCAGCTAAACATGTCTTTGTTCCTGTACAACCAACATACAACAGGAGGCTCCTCAGGGAGGCAGTCTGCTAATCTGAAGACCTGTCACTTCTGGAAGAGCCTCTCTTCCCCTTCAGCAGAAGGCTAATGTGGCCAGGTTGCCTCCTCTAAGCAGGCCTTAGAATGGAGATGAACAAACAGGGTAGACACACAAATGAGAGGAGCAGAAAGTGAAATGAAAGCTACTACAAAGTTGACACCTGTTTTGTGCAGTGTTTTCCACACACAGATTAGAGGTGCAGGGGTTTCAGTCTGCTCACCTCTTGCTAAGAATTGCACATAGCCATCTCCTCTCTTGTGGGTTGTCCCACCACAGCCAGGCACTCCCACGCCATTACAGGTCACAGCACCACCTGCCCAGTGCACTTAGCAGAATGAGCCTTTTTCCTGTTTAAGATAAGTTACAGAAGCATAGCTGAGTTTTCAGAAAGGATTTTACCCACTGCCTGCTTGCAATGATACAGACAGCTTTCAACAGAAGTGAGAAGTTACTGGGGGGGAAGGAATCTTTCTCTGAGAATTTCCAGTGTTAAGGCCTTCATGAAAGATGTCATTATACGGAAATGAATGAAGGCATTTGTCAGCCTCTGAGAGGTCTCAGAGTGGCTTCTATTTTTATCTCCTCTTACCCCTTGAAGGAACTGAGAACTAATATTTGTGATGCCTGACTGAAGATAATGTTTTTGAAAGCTGCTATTCCTTCCAGGGCAGGAAAGAGAGTAACCGCTTTGGGTTTTTTCACTGGTTTGCCTCTTGAAATGAAATTTTGGTGACTGTATTTCCAGTAAGATGTGTCTGCACAACCATCCAGACCTATTCCCATCTATTTATCTGGTATTGAATCTTAACAAATCTAAATAAATTATGTATGATCAGCTAGTACATGTGCAAAATACACTTATTTTTCTTTTCTTGAAGTATTTTTGCTATGCTATGCACTACTGTTTAGTCTGAACTTACAGACAGCCCAGAGAACAAGGTTCACGTAAAATCATGATATGTGTTTACTGAAGCTAAAAGGCTGAGTGGAGAAAAAAAAAAAAAAAGAGAATTAAAAGGATGCTTTCAGAACAGAAAAATCTCACGGGTAACTGTTATATTGGTACCAAACCCTCTGAGTGTAATGATCTGCCTGCCTGGAGCAGGAACATTTTTATTTATAGTCAGCACAGTGAGAAATCATTAGTCCAGTTACCAGTACATTCCTGTCTTGAACAAGTGTCCACAAATATAAGAAGGCTTTTTGAAATACCTTCACCCACTACTGCACGACTGGATGAGACTTACCTAAAAGACTGTTGATGTCGCATTTGATGAAGCAGATGGGTCACTGCTGAGCACACACTATTACCTTGCCAGAGGCTTGGTCTATTGTCAGAGCAACACTTTTGGCCTTCATTGGCCCGAACAGCAAACGAGCAGTGCAGAAATCGAGACTGGAGATCCCATCAAAAGGAGATGGCAAGCAGCTCGCTTCATAAGGTTATATTCTATGGAGCAAAGATTTCATATATATCTTCATTCACTGCATTTCAAATTTCTCTCTTCACAACATAAAACCATTACCAGTCTAGGCAAATGTTCACTGTCTCAGGACTTAGCATGGAGAAGAGGACAAGTCACTGCACCTCTGAGTGACCTATCACAGAAACAGAACAGGCCTGAATTTTTCAGAACTTCTTCTTCTTGATTATTTCCCCTGCAAAATTAAAATAAGCAATTTAAAGGCAAATTTAAATTAGCATATTGAGGACAGTTTATTATTTATGAGATGGAAATCAGGATCTTGGATGACTGAACTCATTAAAGACTCTTTGGAACAGTTCCCATGTATTTCTTCCATGGTACCCACACAACAAATAATTCACACAGTAATTAATGCCATGTCTTCCCAAACAATACATGGTTCCGACAGGAACTGTTCAAATAGGAAATACAAGAAACTGCACTAAAATAGCAATAAGCTTACCAGGAAGCTTTTAAGCAAACCCAGGAAGTTTTGTGTTAGGGCAATGCAGATGCTTTAGCTGAACTTACTGAGCCAAAGACATCACTGAATTACCTCACAAAAGGTCAGCAGAGCTAGCGAGGAGGGAGTTTGGCCAGCCATGCCTCTGCACTGGCACAGCTTTTGTCTGACCTTGCGTCAGGGGCTTACAAGAGACAGCACTCTGTCATCCTGCCACAGACTACACAGTGAAGCACAAGAGACACAAGTCCATCTTCCTCCCTAGCTGTAGCCCACAGGGCTATTTGCATTGCAGTGAATTAAATATTTTTCCAGCATTGTGACTACCTGTAAAAAGTCCCTACAGGCATAGCTACGCTCTGCAACGGAGCACAGCACTGGGATCCCCATCCAGGGCCAGCTGAGGAACCTGCAGCAGTGCAGCTGTGTCAGCACAGTGCCGTGCCCGGACCAGCCCTCTCAGGAGCTGGGGCGATAATGAGCTCAGGCAGGCTGCCACATTTTCAGTGCCTAAGAGCCCTGCATGGCAACATAGGGAACCTCGCCGATGCACCGGCCTCTCAGTGGCTCCCCTTGTGCTGCAGTGCCACTTCTGAAATGCAGGAAAGAGGTGGGCGGGTCTTGCAATAAGGAATTGCTTGCTTCCAGCTGCTCTTAGCTGCTGGTGACCTCACCACTGCGCTGTGGTGTTGCATTTCAGGGACAATCAAAACAAACCAGATGACAGCCACTCGCCATCACCCTCCAGGCAAAGAGGCCTGCGGGGTGGGCAGGGATGCTATGTTCTCAGCAAATCAGATACTTGTTTCCTTCCAGGAGGCACTTACTTACTCAGAACCTCTGTGAAACACTGGTCATGTCTTCTAAGAGGAATTCAAGCACATAGAAACTAAATCTTCCCAAGGAAATCTATGTCAAAAGAGAAAATTGAAGCTAGATCTACAAATTCCCACATTTATCATCCTAAAATACAATTTATTCTTTCTTTCTAACCAATAAAATCATGTAATGGGCCATGATTTTTCCTTGTCCATACATTTAAGTTTCACATCACAGCCACTACCATGGTGAGAAAGAGTCAGCAAGTTACAGACATTAGCAGGACACCAGTGGGAAGTACTCCACGCTTTCTGCCTGCCAAAGCAAGAGTAAGGACAGAAGCTAGAATGAATGAAGCATGAGGGAGGGACATCACTGTTGAGATCCCTGGAACACGTTTGCCAAGAAAAGGACCTCACCTTTTTACTGGAAATCCCACTGTCAGGCAAGCCAGGGACAAACGTTCAAGAGAGCACCATCTCTCTCACAATCCACCCTACCGAACCATAGGATTTCCATCATGTCTGCTTGGAAAACAAGAAGGGACATAAAAAATACAAGACTAATTGGTTCCTCTTTCTGCAACCTCAACAAGCAGCTTCATAAATCCAATTCACTAAGTGAGATGGAATTTTTCTGCCGTCCTTCCTACCAGGCACAGGCACCTGGACATAACTCAGCCTCATGCACATCCAGTGAGGAGGATCAGCTCTGCACAGCAACATCCCTGTCTCTTTTTATTTTGCTCTCTCTAAAGGAGAGCTCTCAAAACAGTCAAATTGGTTTTAAGTTGTTTTTAAAGGGAAAAAGGGAAACAGCAGAGGTTGAAAATGTGCAGCAAACAGAACAGCTGTACTGTAAAAAAAAGCTCTGAAAAAACATACTTTACAATAGTAATTATGACAGATTAAACAATGAGTGTCATCAGTGTGATGGTACAAAGCACATAATACTGTTTCCTACTCAACTATTTGCAGACATCTCTGATTTTTTATTTTAATGAAATCTCATCTAACTATTAAATTGACTTTAAGAACCATCCCGAGGCTCACAAGAGCTTTCACTGTCAGAAGCTCTGTCAGATATTTGAACTGCAATTTGCCCCCAATGGTTCCCAGCTTGAGCTAGAGAAATGCTGTAAACACATTCTTTTAGGAGGTGATGAGTCTGAAAAATCACTGCCTGCAAAGACAATGTCTCTGAGAGAGATTGAGGACCTCTCTGGCTGTACAGTTACAACAGGAATTGTAAGGATCCCCACACCTCGACAAAAACTTTTGCTGCAGGTTTTCTGTGCTTCTCAAACACATCCAGGCAACTGCTCTGTTGTGTGATTAAGCTGTCCTCTTTGGCTGGCTAAGCACCTGGAATCCTCTCATTCACTACCTATGTGCATGACAAGTATGGGCTGCAACCATGAAGCCAAAGTAAATAAATCAAATCCTTCTGAAGACTTTTGAGAGCTTCACAGCTATTGGATGGGAAGTAACACAGTTTAAACAATGATACATTAATTAATTATAAATAACAGCATGTGAACCCATGGAATTTCTGTTAATACCAAATAAGCTTATGATTTATATAAAATGAGAAACTGATAGAAAAGCCTCCATGTGCTAATAACACCCAGATATTTAAGGAAATTGGCTTTGAATGTTGCTGGGCATTATATAAAGAATATTCAATGAGTTGAGTCCTAAGGTTGACCCTGCACTATTGTTTTGTTTTAAGTGAAAATGTCTATTTGCTTTAATAAGAATTCTTTTCAAATAAAGGAAATCACCTCAGATGCGACCCTTATGGATATGTCTCACTGTCATGTACAATATAGTTGTCTGAGCTCCTGCATTTGTGACATCCTGCTTCCTGTTGGCTCTCACAGTATTTGCCAGATTTTTCCATGTTTCCTTTAGGTGTCTACTTGGACTGAGTTTCGCTGCGTCTAAGAAAGATGATGATGACTGCTCAGTACAGAAGGAGAAGCTGTGTTTTGCCGCAGTCTCATTAATCCCTGAAGAAATTTGGAATCAGAAGACAACCTGGCATGGGTTGTATTTCTAAGCTGGCTGTGAAAGCCACATGCATCTCAAAGACCAACCATTTTCCCCACCAATCCTATGTGCCACCCCTGCTGACTTGGCAGAAGTACTCTGCCATAAGCCCTAACTCTCACCACTCTGAAAAAGTAAAATACTAAGGACAGCAATGAAATCATTAAAAAGACAGGAAACAGACGGGTGTTTGCCAAATGGAGAAGGGCCACATGACTAGGCAAAGAATGTTTATTTTAGCACTCCCAAAGTCTGCTAAAGATAGTAGAGAGTGAAAATAAACGTGAGAGCTATCACACTGAAGTAAGAGGAGTTCACAAGCATATTTAGGGTAGCAACACAGGGGAGGAATTTTGGAGCTGTATAGGTATATATATACCTCTACTGAGTAGGTTCTGTACCAGCTGCTCTGACCACCCAAACAATGGGGCACTTTGTAGACAGGAAGGTACACACTGAGAAGTGGGGCAAAACCACAGTATCCTTCATTTTGATGGATAACAAAATGCCTATGCCAATAATACTATTGCAACTGTTCCTAGACTGCTCCATACATCACTAGATCTGGGTCAGCATGAAATTAAGGATCATGAAGTAGAATCTGGACACAGGAAACAGCAAAGTTCCCTGTAAGACTCTGCACAATATACTGAAACATATGCAAACAGCAATTGCTGAATAGATTTAGCTTTCTTATTTGACCTTATTCCTTTTCAAAAGTGTTTCTAGATTCTTCAAGAGAGAAACCTAAATATATTGCAAAAACCTCAAATACTTAGCTCATGTCTAAGTTTCATTTTTTTCTGAACTGAAGAAGAGAATTATTGAAGACTGCCATGCTAATTCCTGAATTTGTTCATGTTTATTGCCCTTTCACAAGTGGCTGACTCAACAGACAACTGAGAAAAGACGAAATAAGTTTTCTCTGGGTGGCATTTTAAGCTGGAGTATTTTAAGAACTACTATTATGTTGCAGCTGAATATTCCAGCAGACTGTCTGACTCCTTTCTGAATCAGAGTGCCACTACGCTAAATATTTGCAGAAATTCCAAGCATCGCACTGTACAGTCTGCACAGAGAAGAGCAATTTTACATCCAGGTAAGCAGTGGCTCTTTACACCAGCATTTGATCTCTAAAAAATGCGGTCTTTAGAACAACACCAGAATAGACAGATTGTGAATCTAGCAAAATCCATGCTTTCTCAAGATTTTTTTTTAAGTGTCATATGTCTCAATCCATAAACAGAAATACAACTGTATAGACAGATCTCTTTGTGTAGAGAGATAGATAAATCTGAAATTGTACAGGAATTAAGGGCAAAAAAAGACATTTCAAAGCCTTCAAAAGATAGATTTGAACCAAAGTTGCTGAGTTGCTGCTAATGATACCAATTGTCTGGGTTGGAATTTTTTGAGACAGAAAGTTGGTACTTGAAACATACAAACAAGGTCAGTGAAAGACTTCACTGAATCAGCAAAATTCCTCAGTCTTCCAGTCTTTTAGAAAAAAAGCCAGAAGATTTAAAGTCTATTTGTAAGAAAGGAGGACTGAGAAGAAGCAGAGCTATTTTTAAAAGATTACTAAATGTAACTAATGTAGATCTGAATACGTCCCTGTGGTATTTGGGGTGGTAGCAGGTAATGAAACTTGGCTCCATAACCCTACTTCTGCAGCATGCCTGTTTTCTAAATCACTCTTCAATGATATGCAATCTAAAGAAGTCTTATCACAAGTCTCATCCTTTAAATGGTGGTTAGTAGAAACTAAGACTGTTGGGAAAACCACCTTTTTTTCTCCTAACTTGCAACTCAAAACCAAAATGTTTTCTGTTTATTTTGAAGAGAAATATACTCTCATGACCAGAGGACTGACTTAATAAAACACATCAACTGGAACAAACTTAAAATTCCTTATTCCTTTCTATTTAAATAATTGTTTTGTCACTAGCTTGCTGACTGATCTTACACAGCTTATTAACACCTACAGTTTTAACAAGTATTCAGTACTTCTTATTTATATTGTCTGTGCAGAACAGAATACAGGAATCATTTGATTTTCAGGGCCATGAAAATGAAAACTTCCAAGTGCAGAGGCTCAGCATCTTAAAACAAGAGTACAGTTCCTCCATAATTCACTCTCTTAACTCCAGTTACAGTTATCACACGGAAAGATGCATCTTCCTCTACAAAGATTGGAAGTTTCAAATATAAGAGAATAGAAATCATGGACTAAACCTCATAGTCACAGTAATGTCCATCTATAAAATAGGCAAAAAGCCAGTCCATTGTCTTTCGGGGTAACCTTTGACCACTGTGAAATCTCTGTTGATTACAGAGTAACAGGAAGTCTTTCTTCTGCCATTGCTCCTTTATGGAGTAGGTCTGCTAAACTGTCAGGCCCTGCTGACGTGGGAACTGGTTGGAGGAAAAGGAAACACAAGGAAAGCAGGTGACAGATGGCAGGACATGAATGCAGTAGTGAAACGGAGTGGCCTTTTGTCTTGTCTGCCACAATGCCAGTAGAATGCCACACGTGAACATTGGCAGCCTTGATGGCAGAGGACTTGCAGCTCTCAGACTCATGTGCTTAAGCACTATTAAGAATAGTGGCAGTGGAGGAACTGAGAACTCAATTACATAATTCTGAAGTCCTGATCACAACACGAAAGTCAAACTCCTTAACTCTCTTCTCAGACATAACAGCTAATGAAAGGTGTCCTTTAAATAATAATCAAGGGACCTGACCAACAGTGAAGAGTTGGATTCTTTGACCACCTCCTGTTGGTTTCTACTTTTCTAAAAAATTGTGAATTGATAGCTGAAGGAAAGTGAAAAAAAAGGAGGAAATAACCAGAAAGAGAGAGGGGATTGATCTTTCTTTTAGTTACTTTCCTGCTGGTAAATGGTGAGGGTGTACTGTAATTTTAACCCAACACCCTCAGTTTAGGACACATTATTTTAGAGTCAACTTACTAATTGAAGAAAACAAATAACACAATTTTCTTTCTATCTCGGCAAGTATTTGTTGTGCCTGTGGCAAGGAGACTGTGGTGTAAGGGAAGGACAGCAAGAGAGGGAAGGGCACTCTCTTTGCCAGGCAGGAGGCTGAGGAGTGAATTTCTTCACAGGTGTGTTCACTTCAACTCCCACTTTACAGGCAGACAGGAGAGAAAACATGAGTTTATCAATGCCTATCCAAGATAGTGTGGAGACACTCTTCAGCATACAGCCCTTGACACAGACCCCCATATTTCTCTTGGAGCAAGAGAAGGCTGTAACTATCAATAAGACAAGATAGCCTTAAGCTGCACGAAGGGAAGTTTAGACGGACATTAGGACGAATTCCTTCACAGAGAGGGGGATTAGATATTGGGATGGGCTGCCCAGGGAGGTGATGGAGTCACCATCCCTGGAGGTGTTTAACGCAAGACTGGACATGGCACTGAGTGCCCCGGTCTGGTTGACACAGTGGTGTTTGGTCAAAGATTGGACTTAATGATCTCAGAGGTCTTTTCCAACCCAACTGATTCGGTGATTCTGTGAAGGTGAAAACAGTTTAAGGTCCCTCAATGCCTCCACAAACACCACTCCTGCTGCCTGATGGAGCACAGGGCCAATCTCGCCCCTGCTCCTGTCTCTTGAAAACTACCGTGGGGAACACAGGACGGGTGTTCAGAGCCGAGGGCAGGGGCACGACGGCTGTTGCCACGACACACCGGGCACTTGTGAGCAGACACCAGGGAGCACCCGGTTTCCACGGGCTGCGACCGCTGCCTCCCCACCCAGCGACCAGGGCAGGCGGCAGCGTGGTTGCTGGAGGCACACTGGGGCTGCTAGAGGCACACCCACCGCCCGTGGGACCCGGGGCCGAGAGCCCCTCAGGGCCCCTCAGCCGGAGTTCCCCGACGCCACGACCGTGAACGCCGCAGCTCCCGGGATGCGCCGCACAGGGCACGACTCTCGCGAGAGAGCCGCCCGTGTCGGCTACACCCCGCACACACACGGGCGTCTCGCGAGATCTGGGCTCGCGGGCCGCCATGGACGGGCTGTTCGCGCTGGAGCTGCTGGTGGAAGCGGTGCGGGTGGCAGAGCCGGGACCCGCGGAGCTTCCGGGACCCGCGGAGCACCCGGCCGTGGCGCTGCGCCTCTTGGACTTCCCCACCCTAGTGCTGCGCCCCGCCGCCACCGCGCCGCCCCTGCGGCCGAGGCAGCTCTTCCCCTTCGGCCGCGGCAAGCGCTGCCTGTTCCGCTGGCGCCCGGACTCGCTTTTCGCCGCGCTCCGGCGCCGCCCGCTCCGCGCCCTGCTCCTGGCGCTGCCCGCCGGGCTCGCCCCGGGCCCTCCCCGCCTCCTCGGCAGCTGCGCCGTGTCCCTGGCACCCGCCGCTGCTGAGCTGCTGCAGCGGCCCGGGGTGCCCTCCTCCTGCGGCCGCCGCGGCCGCTTTGTGCTGCGGGACGCCGCGGGCCGCCCTGTCGGAGAGCTGGTCCTGGGCTACCGCCTCACTAGCCTGGAGGCCGGTGGGGCGAGTCCCGCCAGCCCCCGCGCTGCCACACCGCCTGCCACCACCCCTGAACCGCGAGACGAGGAGGAGGAGGACGAAAAGGAGGAGGAGGAGGAGAAGAAGGAAGAGGAGGAGGGTGAGGAGCTGGAAGGCAATGTCTTTTGCCCTCCGCTGCTCTATTACAGCCGTGAGCCGGCTGAGCCCCAGCGGCCGCCAGCAACAGTGGGGCAATGGGAGAATGTCGAGCCCCAGAGACTGCAGGAGAAGGACAAGGGCCACAGCCCACCACGTCGCAGTGCTGGGCCTTCGCTGCTGCACCCCGCCAGCCCTCGACAGCCCCACAACACCCTGGTGCAGCTGCCGCTACTCAGTGCCTTGCTGGCGGAGCTGTCGGTGCTCACCCACAGCACTGTGCCTGCTGCTGCTGTCCACCCCCATCTTGCCTGGCTCTACCAGGCCCCGGGGAGTGGGGACACGGCCTCACAGCCCCCCAGTTGCTCCACTGCCCTCAGGCCTGCAGAGACACCTGCAGAGACACCTGTGGGGCCTGGCAGGAGCAGTGAAGCCATGAGTCCTCAATTCAAACAAGGCTGTCAAGAGGCCACCTCACCAGGGTTTTCTGGGGTTGGGAGAAGAGTCAAGAAAGCTGTGCCCCAGGGACAGCCAGCCTCTGAAAGGAACTGCAAAGCTAAGGAGAACAGACCTCCCAGAAAGAAACTGTTGTATGGGCTGACAAATACACTGAGGCTACGGCTGCAGCAGACCAACCCTGATAAGCTGATAATTCATGAAAGGAGAGAGCAGTACAGGAAAAAGCAAATAGAGATGCTGAAGGAGAGAAGCCCCTTACCCAAGAGAAAGCTGGTCAGAAATACTGAAGAACAGCATGTGTCTTGCAGGCATTGTAGCATGGGAGGCAGTTCAAAGCGGAATAATCAGTTGGATAAAATTGTTCAGACTTCATTAGAAAACGGTGCTCTCTCAGAGTCCATTTCTGGGACAGGAGATGTCTCCCCTGGCCTGCAGAAACAGGCTATTGCAAGTCTATCCAGGAACGATTCAATTGCAAGCAAGGAAGGTCCATACAAAGTAATTACAGCCCCCTTACTGGAGGAAACTGTGTTAAAATCTGCTCATGAGGAAAAGTATGCAAAAACTCAACTCCCAGCAGCATTCCCATCAGATGCTAACGCAAAAGGAAGTAACGGCAATGCAATACACTTAATCCATCATAAAACCACGGAGCATGATGATGTGTCTGTTGTAAGTGGTCATAAACTAAGCCCCAGCAGGAGTGTTGAAAGCAACTCTGAATTCATATACTCAGATGACTTTGTTGCTAGTCCAGAGAACACAATTTATTCAGAAGATTTCACCAATGCAGAGTGTACAGGCAGAGACTCTAAAGTTCTTGACAGCAGTCCTGAACCTCTGTGGCTTGAAAGCCCAAAGCGAGATAGGTCAGATACAGAGCCAGAATCCAGCAGGTCCAGAATTTCAAAGACAAGTCAAAGAGCTAAAAGTACTTCAGATCTTGTGCCAGTTTCTTCAGCTTCATCTCCAGTCCAGTCTTTGAAGAGAAACTGTGACTTGAAAACCAGTAAGGGAACTAGTGCTGAATCTGCTGATTCACCTAACCTTGCTGAGATGGAGGCATCATTATTAGATGAAGAGCAGAAAGCCCAGCAGATGAGTAAGGAAGAGAACAGGCGTGATCGACATATTAAAGAAATACCTACACTGAGAAGCAAACAAGTTAAATCTGACACTGATCTGGATATAGGAAAGGGGCAGATCTCTGCAGGACAAAAGCAGTCAGTGACTCAAGTTAGCTCTTACTTGCCATCTGACATGTCTGTTCTTGAACTTAGTGTCCTGGAAAACAGTATGTCAGACAAAGAAGATGATTTTCTGGAAAAACTACATGGTCCTAATCAGTACAAAGACATCAGTGAACTTGTAATAAACAAGCTCCCAGGATACACAATGTAATTATAAGTTTTTACTGTCTGGATTAAGATACAATATTTAAACTTCGTAAATCCTTTTACATTTAGCTGCAATATGTGCAAGTTAACTTAAGATTTTATCATGCACATTTATTACATCAGTGAATTTAGTTACAAAATTTTTAAAATAAACTACTATTTGAATCTCTAACAAATGGTGTCTACAGCGTGACTTCAGTGTCAGTATCTTAACACACAAGTAATCCAAATAGCACATGAAACATAACTTACTGTCACAGCAGAAATGAAGACAGAAGCAGCAAAAACAGTCAGTACCCACAAAAGTTGTCCAGGGTAGAAATAGTAACATGCTACCAAAACAGCCAAGTACAAAATTCATTCCTAACCGAACACAAGGTTTTATTCTTCCTGAAAATTTCCAAGCTTCCTTTTCATTACAAATAGTTACTTAAAACATACAGTCACAGCCAGTAGCAACACAGAATTTTATCAGCTATTCTGTTTAATGATGTGTTTATTTCCCTGTTCCATCCCTAAATACAATGACCAGAACTAGATGACCCCTTTTAAGAGTTTCTTAGGTTCAAGTTTCTCATTTAAGTCAGATTTTCACAATTTATTATAGAACAGTGTAAGAATTATTGGTGACAGTAAATCTGCATAATCTGGGAAAGCTTTAAGAGGTAGATTGAAGTTACTTGACCTTCAAGACTAAGGGTGTGCAAGGAGTAGGGAAGAGCACAGTAAATCTTCAACGCTTCACAACGCCGTGATTACATTCTCTGACTGGGGAAAGAGGTGGGGTCAGCACCCACAGTCCAGAAACTTGGAACAAATGAGCATATTATGTCATGATGTAAAGATGGGAGGTAATGAGAAATTTGCCATGTCTTCTTTGCCATTAAGATAGTTGAACTGATGTTTGCTTTTGATTTCAGGTTTGCTTTTTATGGCTTCCAGTTTGATCACTGAACTTAATGTTCTCTGTTTAACTACGGAGGTTTTTCTAGAGTCCATATCCCTATCACAAATTTTAGAGATGTTTTTTGACTTGAAGTCCTGCCTTAGTTTTTAGTCTCATGTACTCCCCTTTCCCCTCTCTTTGAGTAGTTCATCTCCTATGTCAGCTTTACATTCCTAACTATCGATTAGGACAGGGTTATCCTCAGGGTTAAATGACAGATTTATCGACTCCCCTTTTCTTTATAATTTACAATCTGACTTTTTTCCACAACTTTTTCATTTCTCACTGTAATTTTCCAAGTACTTTACTGCAAGAGCCTGTGTTTACACTTTAACATCTTGGAGGAATTTTTTCCTTTCCCTCCTACTATGTGTTTATTTTGTAGGAATGACAGTACCTCTCCTATTTAAAGTATGAACATCTGTGAGGATTACTGGAGTATCTATTGTTGGCTTCTGAGAACACCACTACTAATATTTTTAATCTAAAGGTAAGCAGCTGAAATTACATATATACCAAAGGAATCTCTGGCCAGAACAATTTCTAAATGTTATTTAGGATGTCTTTCATCAGCTACAATTTTAGACCAAAATATTTGTTTCCATTTTCTTCTAATGCCATGGACTTCTTTGATATACATAGGTTCAGACTGTCATTTATACATGGCAGTAATTCTGATTTTATTGATGGAATAACGTCTTGCACTTCTCATGAGCAAAACTATCATTAAAATACAATGCTGACCAATGAGATGCTAATGCTACCAGTCCACAGTTTGAAGAACATTATTTAAGAAAATTTTAATTTAAAAATAAAAGTTTATTTTCAGCCCCAAATGGGTTGAAACTCAAGGGCAAATTTCCAGTCTTTTTTCTATCCTCTATTCCAGCTCCACTTTCCAATTTCCAGAAGCAAATAAGGTAGGAGCAATATTTCTTTTGTTTAAATAATGAAACTAATCTCTTTTCAGCTAATATTATTTGGAATAACATTTCTAATGTTTACTGTGTAATAGCATTTATAATTTTATCAGGAGAACGATGAAAATGACAGAAAATGCATACTAGGAAGACAATAGGAGACATTACACAAAACCAAAACTGCAGCATTATGCTTGCATGGTTTAGCTTGTTTTTTTCTTTTCAAATATAGACTCCAAGTAGTTATTATTGCATGGAGAGGTTAGCAGATAGTTTCTACCCTCAGGGATAATAATCTTTTCAGATATTACTATCTTGTGAGAGTAAATGAATTTTCTCTTAACATTCAAACAGCAGCTCTCAGGCAACAAAAATGGGAAAGAACTTCATTATTGAAAACTCATAAACCAATAAATTGACAAGAAATAGCTGCTAATGACAAGAGGACTCTAAGTCAACCCAACAGAACAAAACAGAGCTATTTACTGCCAATATAAAATATTTTAAAAATGGCAGCAACAAACTCCCTTTCATACAATTCCTGTAATAATCTACACCTACATTATACTAGCTAGCCAATTGTCATTATAACTTGCATCCTGTACCCCTGTTATCAAGTAGTTAAGATCAGAGGTTTAATAAGAGATTTCTCTAATGGAGGTATTACACCATTCTTTCATGAAGATATCATTCCTAAATTTTAAGGGCTGAATTGTATGGATGATGTTTGTGCAGGGGATATGACAATATGCTGGGAGAAGCAAATAATAGTAGCATATACACTGCAATTCTTGCACAGCTGTCCCAGCAGTAACATAAATACTTAAGAATACATGGTCTCGTTGACTCATTACATCTAAAAATTTCCTTGCTCCACACTATTAAACAGGAAACTATAGTTACTTCAAGTTTTATATTGTTGTAAACTTTAAACTTTACTACAGCGAAATTAAAAGGTGAGAAGTAATTGCTTAAACTTATTATAGATCTTTACTAAAAAAAGCATCTAACTTCTTACTTTAGACTTGTTACTTTTGCAACACTGCTTTAAATCTGTATGATATTTTAGAAATAAGTTAGATGGGTGTTGAAAAACATAATTTTGTTGCTTAAGTTAAGGGTGGTTAAATCTGCCCAAATAAAATTGGACTTCATGTTTTACAACAAGACCCAAACCACGAAATAAACTCTTAGATCTACACGTTATTTCAGATTTTATGACTGTTGCTATAACTGTTTTTTAAACAGTTATTTCAGCATACTATTTATTAAAGTAAATTTAGATAGCTACTTCTATGTAACTGATGATGCAATGGGAAGAGCAGGATACCAAATACTGATAGTTTCTGGCACTTCTCCACTTCTATTGTAATATTTTCCTGCTGCTAAGTACTTCTTACGAGTCTTACTACTTGGTGGCTAAGAACAGTGCTAAGAAGTCCCAGCCAGGTAGGTTTCCTCTGCTTCATTTTTTTTATCCCTCAGCTCTCAGCACTCTGATTAGATGACACAGTTTCTTCTCTGTGATTTCTCTGATGATAGTCCTACCACCTATTTTACTACTTGTAATCACTTCATCATTTTGGAAATCCTTTCCCTCAGTTTTCTGAAATGCCATCCAGCCTTGGTAACTGTGCGATTGAACTTTTGACTCATTCTTACTACTTTCAATTTTCTAGGTCCCAGTATTTTGTGATGCCTGATACTGTACTAATTTTGTTTCTCTTTGTGCAAGTACTGCTCAGAGTTAAATGCTAGTCAATATTTAGAAATCTTTGGGACTTTGCTTTCCTTTTCTCAGCATTTGTCACCAGCATCTACTTTACTACTTGTTCATCTTTGATTGTCTAAAAAGAAGTCAAATAATTGAATCCTATATTTACACCCTTAAAAGGTTTTGTTGACTTCTACATGCAGGACCTTCACCAGCTGCTGCGTAACACCACTCATTCAGAGCTGTAGAATGACTGTCCAGGACTGTGAGCATTTGCCATGGCAGACATCTGGCTTTTCTACCTCTACCAAACCCTGCCTTTAATCCTTTTCTAAAGTTTTGATTTCCAAATTAACCTTTCTTCTAAGATGATTGAGGCCATCTCTGTGAGAACAGATGTTGGCTTTAATTTAACATGCATTTAGAGCTAATGGCAATCACATGTGCTATAGCTAATGTTTGCTACCAGATAGCTGCTTGCATTTTCCATCCTCTCTTTCAGTCAGTATACTGCTTGATTTTAATTTCAGTTTTGTTCACATTGAGGTTCTTCCATCATGTTTAATCCCTTGTATGCATACAGTTCTGTTATGTTGAAGGGACCCAGAAGCTGCAACTTCACTGTCTTTTTCTTGTTTGGCATTGACATTCACCTGCATTAAACTGTTTTTGCTTTGGTTTGGCTTTTATGATTTCACTTGTCTGAATTTTATATGGCAATTGTAATGTAAACCTCCCCTGACTTTACAGAATTGCTTGCATATTCCCAGAAGTGTAGTCAGTGTTCTCTATTGTTTTCTAGAGGATAAATTTGAGTGTCTCATGCTGGAGAAAACAGTATTAATCTTCAATTCTGCAGAGACCTCTGCAAGTGATTCATTTACCAATTGTTTAAAATAACATGGCTTGGTAGAGGAAGTGATTAAATAACATCTGAGATACATATTACTCCTAACTAAATGAACATTTAAAGATTGATTCAGGTACAGATAATAAAAAACCCCAAAGCCAAACAAACCCACCTTCCCTCCTCAAACAACAAAAAACCTCCATAAAAATGTTAACTAAAACAATTTCAGATGCCTATTCTATATTTTTATTCTAATCATAGACATTTTACAAACATTTTGGGTATTAGCCTAAAAACTTCCTTAATGCCTTCATGTCTCTATGTATCTATTAACAGAAGGTAGCAGGTTTTTGAAAGGAAGTAAAGGTATTTAAATTGTCAAATCCCCTGAAATTCCACGAGAATTAGTCACCTCAAAAATGGTTGTGGAATTGAAGCCCATGAAGAGGACTCTTAACTGTATTATCGCTTGGAATGCAAAAATGTTTTTGAAAGAAGATAAGTCCTGCTTCAACAAATATTTTCAGAGGCATTTGGAAAGTTCAGTGGTATCATGATTGAAAGAAACTCCCTTGGTGTCAAGGATATTCCAGCCCTTTTTCTCTTGTCTTTAACTGTTGTCAGATTCAGTATTTTTCCTGTCCCTTATGCTTATGTACTGAGTACATAACCTTTGACTCCTCCTTAAATTTCAGTGCCAACAGGATATCCAGAACCTTATTTCAGAGACATCTCCCCCTGCCTGCCCCATTATGTCTTTCATCTTGATGCCTTGCCTGTTCCAGTTTCTCATCACGTATTTCATGCCATCTTTAGAATTCATCTTGCCCTACTTATCATTCCGAAGAACTCCTAACACTTCTCAGACACTTTCACTGATTTGTTCTTATCTTTGATATCAAATTAAAGTTCTGACCATTGTCTGCTGGGCTCTGCATGGTTTATCCCCTTCCTGCTTCTGTGAACCTTAACTTCCTTCTCTGTACCCATTTCTATGTAACTCTACCTTCATCCATTAAAAAAAATAAATTAAAAAATATGGAAATTGCTGTACATCTGTGTTTCCTTCTTTCACATCACCCCTGATCTTCCTGCCTGTGGGTACCTGTATTGCCTAGAGTTCTTGTGCACAGGAACATGCCAGACATAAATTTTAGATAGAAACCGTCAGATCATGTCTGCTCTTCTCTACACTGCAGTCCTTAACATTTCATATGCTTACTCCTGACAGCTGGTGTCAACACTAGGATAAGACTAAGGTAATGATCAAAATTTAATGGCATATGTAGTGAAGGAAACTCTTCAGGATGTATTGTCAAACCTTGCTAGCATCAAACACAGTATGAGGAAAGCTCTGATGTACGATGGGATGCAGTTTTAATTTTTTTATCCATAACTCTAACAAGATTCAGCAATAGAATTACTGTGTATGAAAATCTGTTTGTTAACAGCCTTTTGATTGTTGCAGGTCTTTCATCTCCTGCTGCTTCTGTTGTGCTACTCTACAGACCTCCGAACATCGTGTGGCTTTATTTGTAAAGGGGAATAGACGCTTAGGGTTTCTTCAAAACAACCTTCAACAGGGTTCAGGATCCTTCAACGAAAAGGCAAGAACTCAAATTCAAGGTACTTCAGTACATTTCCTACATACCCATTTTTAATAACAAAATATTGGAGCACACTCACCATTATCAAAACCTATTATCAACAGGAGATATGGTTCATTTTCAATGAGACCAGCAGATTTGCTAACCCAATGCTTCCCTGGTATTCATCAGTGTTACAACACCACTTTTTAATTGAATCCTTTTTTCAAATTTTTAGCTGTTGATTAAATTCTGTTAAATTACACACATGCCATGTGAATTTAGTATGCCTTAATACAGCCAAGGGCTGCATCAAGGAAAGCACTAATTGCAACAGAGTCCTAACTGAAATTTGCTTTTTGTTTTTCTGAAACCTTATAGCAGCACAGTAGTCAGCCAAAGAAGCATCCCTTGTCAGCTACTGGCATCGCATTTATATGTCCAGAACAGCGAGTCATGGCCAAACTTAGAGAAGTGTGTCAAGTTGGCTGCTAAGTTCCAGATGATCCTCTGAAACTTTGTTTCTTTTGAAGTCTTAAAAGGGAACTGAAATTTTGTTTCCCCAGCCTCTATGAGATTTCTAACAAACAAAAGGAAAGACAAGACTAATTTTCTATGAAGTGTCCCTATCTTCTTAAACACACACCAAACCGAGACACAGGAATGGTATTCAAGGAATGTTTACAGAAAGCATTTGAGAAATATTTCCAAGCACTTCCCCATTCCACTTAACATCCCAAATAATTTGAGAACAGTGTCCTTCACTGCACTTATTACTTCTATGACTGATCTCAATAGGAAGAACTGTGAAGATACACATTTTGTTTTGGTTTGAGTTTAGCAATAGTGTAGATCCCAGCAGTCCTGCTTTTACTGGAGCCATTTCACACAGTCACACAGCGGAACACTGCCAACAGTTCTGCAACTGGAGTAAATACCAAAGTTATGGATCTGCAGATGTACAGCAGAAAGCAGAGTAAAGCTGTACTGATGCAATATTAACAAGAGTTTGATCCCTGCACTGCAGGTCAAATAAAGTCTGTGTTTCTGGAACAGCACCATAGGCCTTGCATTTTGATTCACGGGACGTTCAAATGAAGACAGACAATAAAAGGAAGGAGGGAGTAAGTTTTAGGGATGAGTCCCTCTTGGATGGAACCTAGTTTCATTTGCTTCTCCCCTGGATAACTTAAGTATCTCAACTGGTCTCTCAATTACCTTCCTGACTGTACAAGGAAGAATTTGTCTTTTAAGACAATCTGACTAAAAAATTGCTAATATATCTGAAATGACATTTTGACTATTCCTGCACAACACACCACAACTTGCTGATCTTTTCTTTCTTTTCAGTTTGGGAATTGTTCTGGATAAAAACAAACAGTACACACAGAAACACACATCACCACACACCCTTTGATACCCCAATTAAAGACAACAAAGTAATGCAAAAACAACCAAAGAAGCAAAAAAGAAAGCTCTGCCACTCAAAGTTTAGAAATTGCTAGAAAGTCACCAGTGACAGGGATTCCTTGTTCTTTCTTTTTTCATCATTTTCCTGATAGAATTGGGGAACATCAGCAAGGGTTTCAGGCACATCTAGAAGTTAAGTGCAAAATTGTGTCTTGAAGCAAATGCATCAGCTAGGAAACCTCCTGTCCCCACGCAAGGAAGTGGTCAGGAAATCCATCAATCACCACATCATCTATTATTACACTCTATTTTCCAAAAGCTGTCTTTGTGATTGTCCTCAATTCCTATGTCCTAAAGAGGGCAGCTGGTTCTGTCTTTCAGTATCATGCTTGTTACTCCTGAAGAGACCGAAATAATTTTGTCCACTTCTGCATGGCAGCTCCCTCTTGCCATTTACTCAGAGCAGCCCAGATGTCTGCTCTTACAAGGATCTTCTGCAACCACTTTATCTTCTGCTCCTTCATTATCCCACATACAGTCACAGAACCAGATACAAGAAAAAGGCCAACTGACAAGAAAAAGGCACTTCTTCATGTGCAGGACCAAAAGGGAAAAGAGCTCCAAGGACACAGGCAGGCAGGGAAGCAGGGTCCAATCCATGCCTGCAACTTTACCAGGCTTTAGTGATCATCCTCCCTTTCTGCCAAGGATAGGCCTGGAGCTCATGACACACACTTCTAAGCCCAGCACAGTGAATGTATTTCCTGGCCCAAAAGGTCCTAAGCAAGAGTTCCAGAAGTATGAAGTGTGTTGATGCACATCCTCTCCGTGTGTATCCTTTCTTGCCTTTCATAAGCCTGCTATACTCAGGAGATTTCCTTCATTTGTTTGTCCTGTTAACATCTACTCTAACTTCCCAGTTTGGGTATCCAAAAGAATTTGCCTCAGAACAAGTGTTACTTATATTGCACATACAGATATGATGAGACAGTGTGACTTGAATTACCTCCCTGATTGGATTATAGTTTTTACAATCTCCAAAATTCTGATTTTTTAATAAGGACCTACTAGTTTATTGAAGTTAAAAAGCTGTTTGGGTCTTGTGGGAATTTATTACTTTACATGGATTAATACTGAAGCAATTCTTTTTACATTATTTAAACACTAAGATATGCATATTAAACATTTGCAAAGTACATGTAGCAATTGTCCTAGTAACATTAGCACAAACATCGTCTGCTGCAATCCAGCACAAAATATGTGGACATAACTATTAAGAACCATCTGGTGACCTGGCACTTGCTGGTACAGGAATGAAATTTTAATTAAGTTTTATTATCAGAAAGCGTAAGTGACAGCTCCCACTTGAAACCTCAGAGCCAGTAAACTGTCCAAATAAAGAGAAGGATGTCACCCAGTTAATGGGTTGGATCACACTGCTTGATTACATACTTTGTAAGTAATGTGCTTCTTCCCCATGTTCTTGGGCATAAATTGCTTGTGCAGTTGGAATTTTAAGAACTGACCATATGGCAGGTAAATTGGGAATCACACTGCAATTTACTGAGAACAAGGCAATACAATAGATGAGTCACTCATTCCCCAGGTTTGGCATGCCAGGATTGCATCTTGTGCAAGATAAAAGCCCAAAGGAAAGACTGTATTGTAACAATAAGACTATTCCAGCTCCCCCTGCACCTGCATTTGGGTTTACATGGAACTGTGAAACAAAGCTCAGAAGTGTAAGAAAACTTCTCTCCTGCCTCAACGCTCACCTTACTACCAGACAGTGATTCATTCAGGTGTTGGTCTTCAGGGTCCCAGAATAGCAGCCCATCAGCACCAGATGAACAAGGCCTAGATGTCCTGTCCGCTTTCAGCCATTGGTAACTATTACTGCTATCTTTAACATTTAGTATGTAACACTAAGGGTCTATCAAAAAAAATGTCACCTCATCCAAAAATGGTTCATCTTTTCTATATTACAGTTGAGTTATAATTCTAGTTTCACTAAAGGCATCGATTCTGCAGGTACTGACCCATGAAAGTTATTAAAGATCTCAATTTTGCAGTCAATAAACCAATTTGCGATTCAATCACAAGCACCTGGAGGAAGGTCTGTTCTGCTTATACCTTCTCCAGTTGTCTAAACCAGAATCAGAATTTGCAAATAAGAAAATTAAATCCAGACTGTGACTCTTTGCACTTTGGGTTAATCCAGGAAAATTCCACAGCTCCCCACTGCTGAAGAGTTACAGTTTCAATCTTTGGAGAATTTCTCCAGTGCACTTTCACAAATATGCAGATACACTTGACTTTGCAACATTAACCTTGAAGTGTCCATCAGCTTAAGAAGTAGAGGATTTCTCTACATTCATTTTTAAAGCTTCAGCAATTCTCTTTTAGCAAAAGTGACTGCACAGACAGAAATCACTGCCATCCTCTGCACAACCAAACAATCACAGACTTTAGATTAGGCTTCATTGCACAAATATGCTGGTTATTGTTTATATTTATGCTTTTGGAGCATTTTGTGTTAAATAATGTATTTTTCACTCATAAAATTATTTCTTTCAGGCCCTATGTTTAGTAAGGCAGCAAGCTTTGTACAAACAGAAACTATTGTCAATGTTGAAAAACGCTAACATAAATTGACTCTACTCCTAAATTCAAGCAAACATCAGCAGCATAATCCTTTTCTCAGAGTAAGCTCTGCTTGGAAACTAAATGGCCAAAGTGCTCCCAAGGGCAGCAATTAGTATTTTAGCCAGTGGATTCATTTGAGGAGACTCTTGTAAATTTAATGAATTCCCCAGTAGTCCATCCATCATAGTCACTAATATGCTGGCAATCTTGCTACTGATAATTTTGCCAATACATTATAAGCCTTCATTTATTGCCTTAAATTTTAATTCAACGAATTCTGCATGTGAACTCTTCTCAGATGGTTATACTTTGTGCTAATGCAATCATAGATGCGCCATTGGGGAGCATAACAACACTGAACTCGGTACACTTGGCAGGATGTCACTGGGAAAGCAAGACATTTCTCACCCGAGATTCTTTATCTCTTACCTCCCTAATACTTGTGCCTCTAAACTAAAACATAATTAGATCTACCTCTTCTGGGCTTCATTTTATGGATTAGAGGAAAGCACATGGAAGAGGTCTGAGTGAAAACTCAGGCTCCCTATATATTCAGCCAGCTTTTAGACATGAATATGGAAGTGCTGAATTCTGCAGTGACATACAGAATTACAGGCAATAGTGTTTGAAGAAATCAAGAATTCATCTAACCCATCCCCTTGCCCTAAGGCAAAAATCAACTTGTAACTATATCAGTCCTGACATATTTTTGTCTAGCTCTGTTTTAGAAAAAAAAAAACAACTCAGTAAGAGAGATTATGCATCTTCCCCAGGCAGCATGTTCCTGTGCTTAATTATCCTGAATGTTAAAAGGTTTTCCCAGTGTCAAACCTCGGTGTCCTCTGATACAATTTAAGCCCATTATTTTCCCTCTTATATGCCACAGACAAAGAGAGCAAATTTTTCCCTTCCTCTTTAAGAGAGCTTTCTCTTGTTTTTTCTCTGGGCCAACCAACCACAGCTCTTTCAGCCTTCCCTCACAGGCCACTGGTCGTTCTTGTTGCTTTCCAATAAGAGCCATACACATCTTCCTTGGGATACAGTATCCTAAGCTATTCACTGTCACTCCAGTGGAAGTTTCCCTAGGACCTCATAGGACCTCACACACCTTTCAGGCTCTCCCTGTTTAGTATTATCTGCAAGTATAATACCCATGCTCCCTAAAATAAACATTAGTTTCTAATGAAAAGATTGGGTATGCCCAGAGTAATAACAGACCCTTACAATGCCTCACTACTGCTTACCACCATTTGATCAGCGACCCACTGAGAACACAAAACCAGCCACATGAGAAATTTCATCCAGGCATGTTTCCCCAGCTTATCTGCGGGAATGTGAGAGTATTCTAATGTCAGGGCTTGTGACATCTATTGATTCTCCCCATCAAAACAGCCTGTCTATATGGTCATAGAAAAAAATAGATTAGTCTGATACAATTTCTTCTTGACAAATCCAAGCTGGCCATTATTCCTTTCCTTGTCAACTTTCAAGTACTAATACAATTATTTGTTACAGCATTTTCCCTTGCGGATTTCAAAAGGAAAACAGTCAGGCAACATGCAGGTAATTGGTAGTAAGGACATTCTGTCCATAAAACAAATTATGAGTAAGGGAACAAAACATACCTCAGTGGCTTATGTCTATAAGCAACCAAAACTCTAATAGAACAAAGTCCAGTTGAATCGAAAAAACCCCCAACCCTTTAAGTGAGACTGAAGAAATCCTTTATGTTCCTTACTCATCTTTAGTCATTGTCAAGTTAGATCCACCAGAACACACAAAACCTTAATAATAACATTAAACCGTGGCAGTATGATCAGACCCCTTCAAATCCCTGAACAATTTTGCCTTAACAGGATAACTTAACTGCTATCAAACTATACTAACAAGACATGCAGTTCAAGAGGCTCTAAAGAGAAGTAAATATTTACATGAGTCAGAGTAGAAGTTGCATTTCCACTAAATAGAAAATGCATTTCTATGTAGGCTGGAAGTGACTTATGGTACAGATTTCTTACCATCAATGTTTAGAAAGAAGTTTCTTTCCAGGTTTCTTTCAGGAAGAGAATCAAGCACCAGCTCTTGCTGGCAACACAAGAACTCAAATCAGAAAGGAATTCAAATGCTTATGGGGACATAGTACTTGGGCTATGTCAGAAATAATAAACTAAGCAGGCCCAGAGCACAGCCCTGTGCCCTGGTACGTGCACAGCCATGCTGTTTAACAGCCTGCAGCTCACCAGCTGGGATTTCGTTGCACCCAGCAGCCCTGTCCACATGTGCAGGCTTGGGCTGGGGGACAGCATGGGCTGGGGCCAGCTGCCAGGAAACAGACCACTTAAGACTGTCCCTGTCTAGAAGAAAAAGAATGTGAAGATGTTGAAATGATCACAACTCTTCCTCTTGACGACGGGCTGGAAGGTAGAGTAAGCACAGCCTGCTGTATTTACTATTAGACATGTAGCCTTGGAGACCAGACTGGAAACAGAAAAGGTTTCCCAAAGTAGCATAAAGCACCTGACTGAGAGTTTGGAACAAGCTCAGAGCATGTATCTACCCAATCCTTCAGTGCCATCTCAGTGCTGTATTTTTGGTTTAGCCTGGAAGTAGCTTGCTCTCTGCTCACATCAAAAGGCCAGGCTAGGCATCCAGTGGTTCATATAGAAAGGACAGGGAAAAGGAGCCAAATCCCTACAGGCCTTGCTCACAGATCCTAGTGCATGCCTGTGTATAGCAGCACACCTCCCTTTTTTTCCCATTCAAGAACTGCATTTTCCTCTTCACATTATGGCAGATTCCAGTCCACAGTCTAGGAGAGATTGGTATAAACCAGTTTTCCTATGGAAGAGCATAATCTCAAAGTTATCTTTTCTCCCCAAAGGACAGGGCCCCTCCAAATCCCAGCTTTCGTGGTAGAGAGTCTTGAATGTAACTGGAAGGGGAGACATTGCAGCTCTTCACATGAACTTCAAAAATAAAGCAGAAAGTGGAACTAAAATGTTCATACTTACAGATCCCACTGTCTCCAGTCTTTATTCTTTTTTGATCTGAGACCTCCAGAACTGCTCTTCATTCAACCCAGTAGAACCAATTCACTTAATCATTGAATTGAACCTCCCTCTAATATTTATTTTCACTTGTGTATCCCTTAATTACATTTTACCTTCTTACCAACACTTAAGCATTCACTTTTCAAAACTGACAAGCTCTTTCGCAGCTGGACTCAGATTATATTTTCCCCAAATAAAAAGCTGCAACATCCTTCTTTAACTTTTAAAACTTTGGATTCAAGACTCCACTGTGTCACACACTTCATGCAAAAGACAGATAGCTTTGCAAAACTTTTGAGTTTTCCATTCATTCATTTTGACCATTCAGTTAGCACTTTCATGCCTAGAAAATAATTCTTCAGGAGAACATTTTCAATTTATTGTTATCTGAAACACTACTGTGTATTGAGCACCAGTATGAGTAAAGCTGAATGACAGCTTGATCAAAGTCAAAAGTTAGTTTTAATGTCTCGGCAAACACTGCTGGAATCTATAAAAACTAAAACAAGATTCTTTAGAGTGCAAGAAGAAAGTATATCAAGATTTTTTAAAATAAACCAACATTTAAACAATAATATTGTTAAGAAAAGCATATGGCATACAACAGATGGACTGACATTTGCATTTCAGTAAAGGAAGAGAGCTTTAAAAGTGATGAACTTTAAAACCAGCAGCAGAACTTGCAAAGCTAGAACAGAGCTACAGCATGCCTTCCTTCATTGCTTATGCATGACTCCAGCTTTACTGGGTTTAATAAATCATTCTGAGCCTTGTATTCATAGTGAATTTTTAAAAATATCTATCAAACAGATACTTAACTTCTGTATTTAGAATTAATTTTGCTTTAACCATCCAGAACGTATCCTTTAAATACACACTTAAACATGTAATGATTGGAGTAGGAACTGCAATTTTTAACTTTAAATTTGCCCCACAACAATATCAGCCCATTCCTATTTCACAAGGGAAGAAGCACTACCCATAAATGTATTTTGCATTTTGTGATTCAGTTTGATTTCACTGTTCATGGATAATCATTAGATGTGATACAAGAGCTTCTTATGTTTTTTCTTAATACTTTCCCTATAGAAAGCTATTCCACAGCGACTGGGTTAGCACAGAATACATTTGTGTGATATGCTCTTTTTTCTATGGCCCACCATAAGAAATTAACTTTTGACTCTAAACTTAGTTTCTGTTCTCAAAAGAATAAAGTACAATGAGCCAAATCTGAAGCAGATTTGCTCAGATGGTTTGGGATTACAGTAACTATTGCTTTAAGCATGCATATAGAGCTTATAATACAGTTCCTATTACATTATTCAGGCTTGAATCTACTATAGAAAAAGTGAATTTTTAACTTGTAAACAAAAGATAAAAAAATTCTTTACTAAGTCAGATTTCTCAAGTGCTTGGACTGGAGGCTTCTTGGCAACAACACGAGTTTTGCCTTCTGTGTTACTCTCCCTTAGGCAAAAAGAGACGAGTTGCCTGCTTTTACAGCGTGGGGATACATTCATTTGATGTCAATTCTTAGCTGGAACCTATCAGATTTAACAACAGAAGCAACTTTGAATTCCAGGAGCAAGTCCTGGAATTATTTAGTGCAAGCGAGGAGGTGGGGAGATGCAGATTGACAACAATATGGAGAATCTGTCATCTCACTAATGCATTTAATAAGCATATTTTTCAAGTCAGCTATATTTAGATTAATTTCCTTTGGATGCACCACATTTAAAGGTGTTAGCCCTCAGAGCATACAAATTCAAGAGTAAGAAGCTGTAATTATGGAACAGATTTCCCTTCAACAGAGGACAAACTGGAGAAATTATCACAGAGCCAGAGCACAATAAAGCCTGTCTTTCAAAGATAAGCTGGAAAGACCTTTCCATTGGGAACTAACCACTTAGTTAAATAATGATATGCCAAGTTTTAAAAGCTGTTTTATCTAGGACTTTACAAAGTAGGCTGTACTGGGTGTAACTAAAGGTCCAGTAAAAACTCTAAGAAAAGGTCACATGCATGATAGCCCTTCCTCAGTGTACTTGTAGCCTTTGCTGGATGCATTGGCCCAATGACACAGCCTTGACAACATGCTGATGATCCCTGCAGTGCTAAAGTAATCATTTCAGCCAGCTGCACCCCAGACACCCTTGCTCCTTCCTTTTATCCTGTGAGAAAGCACACATGGGATTCTCTCAGATCTTTCTGATTTTATTTTCCAAGGGCCTGTGGTGGAAACACAGCCCTTCTTCCAAAAGAGAGATAGCAAAGTATAATTCACAGCACACATTTAGTTCCAATTTTGGAAAAGAAATCAGATCAGGCTAATTAGATTTGATGCACTGGAGATACTTTCAGGCTGACCTGATGGTTAAGATACACCAGATCAACTAAGAAGGATTGTAAGTTTAAATTAGGTTCCTTTAAATTATAGTAATTGTTCTCAGCAATCAACACAAACCATTAGTGAGTCTTTATTTCCAGCACTACTGTGGTGAACTTTGGGTCTTGAGATAAATGCTAGATTAACACAAAGATAGGTTGGAAGCCTGTGAGTAGCATCCTTTTCTGCTCTCTGGCCTGAATGGCACTCTGTCCGTCTCTTGGGTGCCAAAAGCATTGGGCACTCAGTTAATGTTATTTTTCTAAAAGACTGATTCTTTTCCTAAGTTGGCATTGGCCGTGAGGCACAAGCCAAAGGTGTCTTGGGGTGACTGTGCTGTTGTATCCCCTACCATTGCTCTATGCCCAGACANTTTTTTTCCTCTTGGGACTTCGGGTTTTTTTTTCCCTTCTTCTCTTCTGGACTTGTTCGGAACACCAGAACATCAGAACCCCACCGGGGGACCTTCCACCGGCCTGGAGGGGGGCCCCCCACGCCGACCCAGCTCCGAGGAGGAGGAGAGAGACCGCACCCACAGAAGGACTCTAAAATCTTTCAGGTTTTCTCTCCAGAGCGAGAGATTTTATTATTTAGCATTATTAGTATTGTTTTCCTGTGTGTTTGTTGAAGAAATAGTTTTATTTTCTCCTTCACTTTCCTCTGAGGAAAATTTGTTTTTTCCCGAACCCAATTGGGGGAAGGGGTGGTTTGTGACCTGCCTTCCTTTGAGGAGACGTTCCTTTTGGACGTTTCCCTGAATTTGGCCTAAACTGTCACAAAAGGGAAAGTTGCTTCTTCACAAGCTCAGCCGAACATGCTCTCTTGAAAGCAAGAGGAGCTCATTTATATGGATGAGCCAAGCAAATGAAGAGATGGAGTTACTGACAGCATGCTGGAAGAGCTCTGGTTCTGGAACAGCTGCTGGCAACATGAAGGCTCAGTGATCAAGCACCTCCATCCCTACCTTCCCACAATGCCCCAACCTACTGTGAAGTTGTGAAAGGCTGTGAAACATTGCAAAACCAACTGAAAAACTAACTGAAGGGAAAAAGAGATCACTAGACCTTTAAAATCTTCTGTTGTTTAGCACTGGTTCTACAAATAGGCAGAATATACAGTTTCTGCCAGTCTCTTTTAGTCCCCTGAGAGTCCCTTTCTATAAAAAGACATTTATTTTTCCCTTAGATATCTCTGAGTTCAGAAACAATACAAGTTATTCATCATTGTCAAGTTTTGAACTTCTTCCTCTTCACAATAGATTTTTGAATAATAAATATTCATTTATTGACCTAGAAAATCTGAATTTTTACAGGCTTTTTCACTCACAGCAACACAATCAAATACTGCATTTTTGTCTGCATATTCTCCACCCTCAAATACCCATCTTCCTCTAAAAATACTACAGGTAACAATAGTAACAATACAAAAGTACGCTCAAAAATAATCCAAACCCTTGTATACCTGCAACAAATCAAGGCTGGAGGGTTATTGTGGAAAAGGCATTAGACCATGAGGGACAAAACCAGGGTGATGAGTTAAACCTCTTGGGCAAATGTCTTTCATGGTTACTGAGTCACAGGGGTTTAATCCTTAATTCATAAATTATATCTGGGGGAAAAAAAGTTTCATAAAGAATTTAGTCTTCAGGTGAGCAGAGCAGCAGAAACCAGACACTAACTTTTTTTTCAAACCCAAACCAGCAAAGTAGCTGTGAGAGATCAGCTCCAGTCTAATTCCCTTTAGTCTCCTCCAGTTCTCTCAATACACAGAAATAAATAGCCTAAGACCTACAGAAACATCCAGTGAATCTCCACTCCAGTGGCCTATCATTCTACCTTCACTCAAAGCAGTGGCTTCTTCCCTGGACTTTGACTGTCACCACAGGGACAAGCTAGGACATGGGCCTACCTCAATAGGGTCTTGGAGACCAGCACTGCTGCAACAGGACTAGAGCAGGGACTGACAACCCCAAGGATTCAAAAGGGGCTCTGGATCATGGGCAAGGTGGTTCCAGGTAAGACTTAAAAGGGCCATTGAGACCTGTGGGTGCCTCCAGGGCTATGACACTCTTCTTCCACATACCTTTATCCAGTACAACATAGACCTTCCCACTGAAGAAACAACTGGTGTAAAATTCAGAGCCACACTTTGGTGTAGTCTTCCTACTGCCTTTCAGTATGAGATTGCTAAAGCGTCTCAGGTGTTTGGCCCAATCCATACAGCTCTTCCCAGTATGAGATGCCCTCAGTCATGTGCTGGGGAGCAGCTGTAGATACTTCTTCCCCATTCAAACCTACCTGTGGCCACATTGGCTCCTGGTCTTTCCTTGCCAGCACACAAATCCCCCTTAATTCCTCCCCCATTGCCCAGGATAGGGTATGATGTGGCACACCAGCCACAGGCACTTGTAAATGTACAACGGTGCTGACCCTTGTAATAATCTGTCTGCAGATTAACACTCTGCTTCATCCCCATGGCATTTGGCATACTTTATCAAGCTCTTCTTTTTTCCATAGCTTTCCACAAACCCGAGCAAGGGAACAGCAGTGACAGTAGCCATTTGCCATTTCATGGCACAGGGGGGTTTCCTGCAAATACAGTTTACCTAAATGCCATCTGCTCTCCCACACAGTCAGGAATGTTTTTCTTGGGTAAGGAGTTATCCTGGATCTAGTTTATGTAACCCTCTGAGGCATGTTAAGCCCAATGCCTAACTGTTTTCAATATGAAGATATATTGTTTAGACAATTGGGGTCTAAAACGATGTGTTCTAAAGTCTAGTTGTGGTTAATTATAAAAAGGAGTAAGAAAAAAATCTCTTGTTTTCTTCTTTGCCTCTGACTGAACTCCCCTAGTTTGTTTGTGCTAGCTCTCTTGTTTATAGCCAGCGTGGATCTCACACTGGGCTGTCCCGAGATGCATTAATGATTTCAAAGCACTCTGTTCCTCTGTGCATTCCTCACCCTTGCTACGAGAGTGTTATTAATCACCTAGGAGTGCCATATGTCTCCAAACTGAAGAGCCCATCACTCCCTCCAGAAGCATCTTCCAGAAGCCTCACGGGTGAGCCTGCCCATCCTCCTTGCACTTCCTCTGCTGACCCCAGAGCTTGTACAAATTGTGCTGACTTTTCAAAAGAAATGACTGCAGGTGCCTTGTTCTTTGTTTATTCTAGCAAGGCTGAGAATAGCAACTGCTAACAAATATTTTGCCCTTCACAAGGCTTCTCACAGAGATGCAGCTGTTATCTCATCTACTAAAAGTGCCAACCCTAAGGGTAAAACAGACACTTAATTAGGTTAGGATAAGCTTCAAAAAGGTGACGGTCTAAATTAGTACCCATAATGCTGTGTGGGCTCAGATCCTTACACCAAATTCTCACTTGTGTGGTAGGGAAAAATTATTTCAAGCATTTTGTTTCCCATACTTGTGTCTCATGGACTGATGGCTCTGTTTAATCATCTAAAGCAGCAAGTAAGAGGAAAAAGCATGGCTTTGTTGAGGTGGACAGACACCTGGGACATAACATTAAGCTTTCAGAGAATATATCACCAAATATTTCTGAATTTACAAACCTGCCAAGGCAAGGTGCATCCACGAGGAGTCCACTGCAGATTTTACAATGAGACCATTGTGTTATGTAGAGTTTTAGGATTTTTGTCTGCATCCTGTGAAAATCCACACAACAAATGATGGAACCTGAGACACCTTTTCCCCAGTAAACTTCAGCCGTAACACAAGGAACTTCCTGTAATTAGGGACACAGTAGTTAGTGCCAAATTTTCAAGGAACAAATTCAGGTCCGATTCAGTTATTAATATACGTTTCAAAATATACTGGGCTTTGGACAAATAGCCCCCAAAGTGAAATAAGCAATTTTATTTTCTGAGCCTCTACCATCCATACTAAAAGGAAAAGTTGTTCAAGCACACTGCCTTTTTTATGAAATAACAATTAAAATAATAGTAATGCAGAACACAATTTGTTTTGGAAATTGAGCCCCATATGAGAGCCTCACCAAGGAACTTCTGTCTCACAGTTCTGCTGCAACAGATTCTACAGGAAAAGTTCCAAGAGAGACTAAGGAAAAGGTCAAATCAGAACGTTTATAATGGCTTAGTTTGAAGTATCACAAAGCTCTGGGTACAGTCTTTTAATCCATTTTTGCAACACCCCATTGTCCTTTTTTATACATATTCAAGAAGAAAGTCATGGGCCTTCTGACTTCTTTTTTCCATTATGCCTGCTCTGAAGGTTTGAAAGCTTGCCTCAAAAGTTTAGGAGGACAGCTAGGGCAGCATGTCAAGATTATGTTTCCCTGCTCAGGTATAGGAAGCTATTTTTTAAATGATGGGGTACTATAGCCTAGTTAAGAACCAAAAGGGATTAAGCCTGATTTAAAACACTTGAGGCTAAACTATGTTTAATATTTAAACAGAAATTGCCTTCCTGGGATTTCATACAGGCTGTGTCAGTTATATCTGTAGTTTCATGTAAGCAATGACACATACACACACACAATAACTTACTGCAATTAAAAATAAATACACTGAATTCTTGCATCAATCCTTAGAAAAGCAGATGTAAAGGAGACTACAACCTGAAGTTATGAATTGCTAAGATATTCTTTTTAATGGCTTTGACTATTATTGCATGGGTAGAGAGAAGATTAGAAAACCAAGGACTTAGATCAAATAAGAAAAGACACCTTTATGTTCATCTCTGACTTTTGACTGTCATCCTGCTTTTCTTCAAGTTTGCAGACTTTGGTGCCCCACTGTTGCTCAGAAAATGCTTATTGTAATAAGGATGGAAATATTCCCCTGCAACTGCCCCATGCAGTGTAAGGAAATAAAAGAAATCGCCTACTTTTCTCTGGATAGATTCCAGCCTCTTTACATTTTTATAGTTAAAACAACAATAAACATTCAGGTCCCTCAATAAAATGAATCATTAAAATCCCACAGCTTCTCCTCTCTCACCAGGGGAAAAAAATCAGTCTGAAAATAGGCATTGTTACGGAAGATCTCTGGGTAAGTATAGTAGCTTCTCACCCAGATAATTTTTTGTAAATGCCCAGGGCCATGATTCTGCATTTTCCACAAAAAACATGCAGTAGAAAATGTGTGGACAAGCAGCCAGGATCTAGGGACATGTATTACAGAAGTATAATGTGCATCACAACTATCCTTTTTGTAACAGTCATCATCAAGGAGGGCTGGAAGAAGCTGTGGCTCAGAGTTCTCTCAGGTCAAAAGCAACACCCTTGGGTTGTTCTGTGGACTTAGCCTATACTGGATGATAGCTCATGGATAGCAGCTGTCTAGCCCAGTTTCTATTGCTTTTACAGATAGCAACCCACAAGTGTTCCAGTTGCTCCAGCTTATTCTCTTTACTTTGTTTCACAATGCTGTGATTCATGACTGGATGGTATCCAGAGTTCCCACTTGTAACGGAGCCCAAAATAATGAGCAGGAGCTGTTTCAGGGGTTCCTGACTGAGCTGGTTGGGCTCACTCGAACAGTTCTGTTTCAGGGTTCCAAGCATGTTCCGTGCTGAGCACACAAGAAGAGATAACTCCATTGCTTCATGGAACTGGCATAGGTGCAAAGGCTTCTGCATCCCAGAACAGACAGGACCTGATGTTATAATCCCTCAGAGATCCAGGCAGGACACATCTGTTTCACTTTTCAAGGACATACCTTGAAGAAATCACCATGTCATAGAATTAAAAAATTTCAATATCAAGTAATAACTCAAAAGTTATTATTTTATATATATTATATATATTAATATAGTTACTAGTATATCTAGTGTAGTGGTTTAGGCCAAATTCAGGGAAAACGTCCAAAAGGAACATCTCCTCAAAGGAAGGCAGGTTACAACCACCCCTCCCCCAAGTTGCGTTCGGGAAAAAAAAATTTTCCTCGGAGGAAAGTGAAGGAGAAAATAAAAACTATTTATTTAACAAACACACAGGAAAATAATAATAATAATAA
>VXAZ01009477.1:2901455-2962317 GCA_013399875.1 Gymnorhina tibicen
TGGGCATAGAGCAGTGATAGGGGATACAACAGCCCAAGACATCTAGTCACCCCAAGACATCTAGTAACATATTTACTTCTGCCAAGGTGTGGGAGGCTAGAAAATAAGTAAAGAGAAAGCCTTTAAATGTTATTCAATAAAGTAATCACTGCTAAATCTTGTCTGTAAAATATACATTGCTGAGGTCAACTGACAGCTTTAGTCACAAACCTTACTGAGTCTTTTCCCAAAATCATATCAAATTCCAGACTTCACTGAGAACAATTGAACTTTGCCTGATACCTAGCTTTTGGAACACCTATTGAAGAGGTGTTTAGAAGAGCTTTTTATTTACATGCAAATAATCATTCTCTCAAGACAAAAGGTAACAAGTATCATAATCATTCATGTTGCTAAAGTACAGAAGGGGCTGGAGTTACACTGGGGAGCAGTCTGACCCACCATCTTCCAGCCTTAAATTAATTACGTGAGGAAATTTACCATTTTTATATTTTACTTTTACAGGTCATTAAAACCAATGTAATTGCTGCTCTGTTTCCTTTCTAGAACATGAATTCTAATTAATAGTATTGTAGTAAGTTAATGTAATATGGTAATGACTTGAGAATAGCTTAACTGTTGTCATTACAGAGCACCTGCAGATGTTCAGCCAATTGGCTCATTCATTATCTGACCATTCTCATGTATTCATACATTGAGAAAACTTCACCTGCAGGAAGGGCAATGAAGTATTTCCAGCATTACTACTGGAAAAAGCTTTGCTTTTTCTAAGGGTGAAATGTCTAAGGGGAAAGGAGGAGGTTGTGGCTACACAGTAGAAATTTTTTTTGACATCACTGACATTTTAGGAAATTGAACTGTCTCTCAATGTCTGTAACCAGAACATCCTGTCCTATACTGCCTTCCACCTGCGGCTATTGTAATTGTTTAAATTCAGCCTCACTTTGCAAATGCCCACAAGCCCTATGTAAGTTAAGACTGGACCAATTCTACATCATTTCAAGCAAATTCACATGTGGACATGATTGAGAATAACCAGCTGGTACTATTTTTGCTCCACTTAATGGTGCTTATCTAGATGAAAAGAGAATTGTTTCTGGAGACCTAAAAGGGGGAAAGCTGACAAATATACTTTAAAATTTCAATCCCTATCATCAAGAAACTTCTTTTTTTAAGGTTACAGCAGTTTCAGGGTATTTGAACTACTGGCCTGCCATTTTTTTCAGTATTTGCCTTCCTAAAGATTGGCATTTTCTTTATGACTTGTATACCTTCAAGCATAGCCTTGAACTAAAAAAATCAATAAAAATGGAGGACATAAGCTTCATGGAAGTAAAATACTATTTCCAATATGGAGGTAAGGAAGCAGAGGGGAACAGAGTGAGGTGACTTTCCACAGTCACTTTAGTTAGAAATAACCTAAGTAGCAACACGGAATCAAAGAAAAAATGAGGTATGGAGCTTGTCTCATTCAGCATTCCACTCCCTGCAGGGACACCTTCAAACGGATAGCATGTTGCTCAGACCCTTGTCCAGTCACGCAAGGCTAACTGGTCTCCAAGGATAGAGACCCTTCACCTTCCCTGGAAATGTGTCCCCATGCTGCATCCCCCTGGCTGTGGTATTTTTGTCCCTGTATCAAGCCAGTGTTTCTCATTGCAGTGTGTGACTGATGCCACTGCATGCCTGTCACTGTGCACCTCTGGGAAGAGCCTGGCTCCATCTCCTCACCCCTTCTAGCTGCAAGCAGCAAGCAGATCTCCCTGAGTTTCCTCCAGGCTTAACAAAGTCCCTTCATCTCACCATGTGCTGAAATTGTTTCCATTCAGAAGCAAGTGTGCTTTTATTCTTGGCTAGAGATTTACAGATTTGCCTGTCCTTGTTTCCACATCACGGTTGGTAGCTCTTCAGGACTGGCATGCAAGACTGTACTCTGCTTTCCTAAATTAGAGACTCTGTGTGCTGGTAGGAAGCCAGCAGGAGATGCTTCCTTTTTGGCGGGTGACAGTGCCAATCAACCTACAAGGAGTACTGGGCATCTGTGTGAATGTGTGGCTCCTGGCAAGTGTAGGTCCTGGGGCTCCTTCGTTCCCAAATGCTGTCTTTCCCAAAATGCTGCAGGCCCCAACTCTTTTCTCTTCTTGGAAACCTGCCTCCAGTTAGTGCTGCCTGAGTTGCCTCGGTCATAACGACTGAAATAGATGTAACCTTGTTTCCAAAGCATGCTGCAGTTACGTAAAGCATAAAAGGACTGTTCATCTCTTTGTGAAAGGCAATGGGAGTTCTTTACAATTTATTCAGGTTCTCACTCTGCAAGTTAAAACTTAAAATGTTAATAGAGGCTCTACCCTGACAGCCTTTAAATGAGGAGGACAGATGACCTTTGTGGCATGTGCTGTACGTTTCTGCAGCACAAGAAGCATTACAGCACCATTTTTGGGAGAGAAGAGACGAATTTCTGGCAAAGGAGCACAACTGAGTGAAACAAGCTGCATATGCCTTGCAACCTCCTCTCCTCAGTAGCAGAGATATGATTTTGTTCTTAGATTTGTTAAAAGACAGTAAAGTAACAGAATTCCACAAAGAATGGACCCTTAATTCACAGTAAGATAAATGTGCCCTTTATTCTGCTTCGGTATAGATCATCCTTATCTATATATTTGACATCCAGGTTCACTAAGTCCAGGGACCATTGTGCAGCAGAACTATAAAAGAACATTCACTCCGATTTAGTTTTGTAATTAATCTGAGGCCTTGGATCTAATTCAAGGCCATCTCAGTGTCTAAGTTTTTAGAAGAGTTATTTCTGTTTTATACCAGCATGTGTTAAAGAAAATATTGGCCTCTTTTCCTGGAGCTGGACTTGTGCAATGCTTACATGTAAAAATAATCCCACTGAGACCCCCCTAGCTGCTTTGATTGCAAAAAGCCAAATGTTCCTATCTACTACATAGCAAGAAAAGGAGCAAAGGGCTCTGCAAACTGGAAGAAAGGACAAGACAAAAGCATAGATGAGATGGGAAAGAGCTTTGTCCCATATTCCTGGTAAGTTTGCAGAATTTCTTCCATATTCACACTGCAGTCTGAAATCTGTTCAGAGAAGCCAGCCAGCAGTCCCTGGAAAAAGAATTACCTTTAACAACCAGCACGTTTTTCAGTCAAAGTTAATGCTTCTTGCAGCAATGTCACCAGCACCTAGGTGCAGCTGCAATTGCCCACTACAGCACAGAGCAGTAGCAAAGCAGCTCTGGCAGGCAGGATTTTTAAGGGCAGGGCTACCACTTCTTGGAACAGTGAGCAAGAGCAAACCAGTGCCACTGCCACAACGGACTGCCACGATGGACTGCCACAGCCCTCTGGCTGGAACAGGGCCCTTGAGCCCTTGTGCCAGGCTCCAGGGCTGTGGGGAGGTGAAGCTGAAGTCTGTTGAGCAGCCACAGTACACACTGCATACCCCAGCCTTTCCTTTCTTGCTGCTGTGAAGTGTCAGATTTGCAGCATGCACAGGCTCCATAACACTCATGCTATCACAAACCTCTTCTCACTCCAGGAAAGTGCTTTGGGTTTATGTCAGTATGCAGAGCATTTCAGATAGCTTCTCCTTTCTACAAAAGTAGAAAGGTAGGAGGCATTTCACCAAGATGAGCAGGAACTAGCACAGAAGCAGAGAAATGACTCCTCACAGTTTCACAGGTGCTAAAGTCTGACTGGCTTTTGGCTGACAACTAGGGAAAAAAATGAGAGAGATGTGCTTTCTTTGCCCCCTTTTGCTCTCTGGAGAGATCTTGAAAGAGCTAACTTCAGTAAGACTAGAAAATGGAAGAAAAGAGACAAGGGAGGTAGAATAAAGATGACCCCAAACTGACTGTTCACTCTCTCCTCTGTGATTCATTCCAACTCACCCACTTGACCCGCAGACAACTCCTTCCAGCAAGCGAGGGGGAAGTCTCTTTTAGGGATATTAGCATGGTGCCAATAATGCCAAGATTGTGGGTTTGATTCCTGTACGGGCCATTCACATAAGAGTGGGACTCGACAATCCTTGTGGGTCTCTCCCAACTACAAATATCCTGTGCTTCTGTGATTTTTCTTGGAATAGAGAATGCTCAGTCATCTACAGTTTCCTCCCTCACTGTGAGAGAAATTGCAGTCCAGAATGGAAACAGGAGACCTGTCATAGCAGTGATGGTGAATAGGGGAAGTTATCTGCTATAAATGGTAAAAGAAAAAACAAAAACAACCAAGAAACAACAACAAAAAAGAGAGACCCTGCCAGATCAGACATAAACACAGGATTCATTACTTCTCTGAGGAGAACTACCTGCATTCTGTCTGCTATCTCAGTAATGTCGGAACGATCTCAAAAGCAAAGAAGGAGTGTTAGAACGCAAACAAGAAAAGGAGTAAGAACAAATTAGTGAAGTTTTGTGTGACAGAAATTGGAAACTCAGACTTTTGTGCTAACAGAAAATACTGACAGTCCTTTGCAATTGCCCTGTTTGACATCAGCCCCTTGGTGTGGTCTGTCCCGTGTCACCAGTACCTAGCTGACCATGAAGAGTGTCGGGCTGACAGCCAGCCAGAAGACCTCCACTGTAGTGGCCTTTGCAGAATTGGCTGGAGCTGGAATGCATGAAAGTGGAACTACTTTTCATTTTTCATTTAAAAAATAACCCTCTCCCTTTTCTGGGAGAGACAAAGGTAAAATAAAATCTGGAGCATGAGGGTAACAAATTGTCAGCTCCAGTGTATTATCACTATCATGAATGTCATTATTTTTACTTCGTGATGTATTTCAAAGAAACTACTAAGTGTGCACATTAGTGCCTGGTAGAAGGTAGGGAGAATCTAACCAGTCTTCCTTAAATTTAGAATTCTTGTATTTGGAAAACCTTGCAATACTCTGAGCTTCTATATGCAAGTTGTAACATTCATTGTACCTTACTATATTTTGCTCCATCTTAATACAGTTCTGCAGCAGTCAGCAAAGAGTCTATTCAGAGTTCTTCCCAGTCACAAATTTTCCAAAGGAAATTCATTTTCCAGGGTCATTTTATATTATATTCCAAGCTGTTAGCAGATACTTTTCTTTGAACTGGTTTCAATCTTTGTTCTCCAGCAGCCAACCCACTTGCAAAGAGTATTTCCAAGACTTGTTATTCACATGTGAGATCCCAGCAACACTACAGAACTCACTGAAGATATGTGATATGGAATAACTTCCCCAGCAGACCAATCCTGCCTCCATAAACTTGCCATTAAAGGTAATTACCTACATCCCCATCTATAAGTCTACACATAGAGGGAACACTAACTTTGAAGGCTCTCTATTTTATTCTCTGGGAATATCTGAGCAATTCCTATTTACAGCAGCACTGAAGTGGCTATGGAAAGATGTGTACATAGCTTAAGTAATTGCTCAAGAGCTAAGACTACTTTTTTTCATTCTCCAGTCAGTTCTCAGACACCTCTAGGTGATGAAAATACTGTTAACCCTTGGGATTTAGAATTACACCACATGGTGCAGATTCAGCTAAAAATGCTTTAGCTGCTGGACTACAATGTCATGTTAAGCACATGCCAATTCCCTGAACCACTGCTCAACCCTCAGACAGGCCATTTCTTTTTCTAACCATGATAACTGACTATGGGTAGTGAGTGATTCAAGAGGAGAGCAGCAAGCACTGCACCCTGGCAGAGAGAAAAGCTAAACCTGTTCATTCCATGGCTGAATTTGTCCCTTTCTGCTATCAGCCAAGGGTGACAGATGAAACATTGTGTTAACCTGATGTAATTAAAAGACAGACCTAGCGGGAGACAGTACAAGTGACAGCTGTCAAAACACAGTCCAGGCACAACATTTAAGCGTCTCTTATCAGTGTTTATTCATTCACAGGTTGAACTAATAGAGAAGAGCTTGTGTACAGCTGCAAATGCATGTCTGTACTTGGGAAGACAAGCAGTCCTCACAGGTTTCTCATGGAGCTGTGCAACACGTGGTACTGGTTGTTAAAACACCAGCTACTTTGTATCTAAGACTAGCTCTGGACAGTGTTTTATATTTGCAGTGTTATGCATCACAGAGGTGGATCCCAATGACTCCTTGCTCAGCAGTCCTGTTTTTCCATCTCAGTGATAACCAATAGGCTTCACCCCGCAAAAATTGTCCCTTTGGATATCTTCAGCTTAGACAATTTCTGTCTGGACAGGGCTGCCTTTGTAGTTAAATACAAGTACTACAAATGAGGAGTGTTTTGCTAGATTTTACTCTTTGTAGCAGGGATGATCAGGGAAAACCACTGCCCTGTCTTACAAGGGTCGCTTGGGTGACTACTTGGCTGCCTTCAACTGGCAGCAGCATTCATCCCAGTTCTTCAAGCTCAGTTTCTTAAGGAAAACTGTAGGAGTCAATCCAAATTGAAAATGAGTCTTCCACACTTCAGTCTGAGGAACAAATTCTAGTGTCTAAGCCATTTCCCTGGCTCCAGTCACGGAATGCTTCCAAGTACAGCCCAATACCTGCTCCCCTTGCAGACCACTCGTGACTCAGCAACACAGGTTTGCCATTCCTGTTACAGTTCCACTCTGCCACAAAGAAGTCAAAGGTTACCCTTAGATGGATGAAGCTAAATGTCATACTAAACTATAGAAATGCATTCAAAGACATTTCTAAAACTTCTGCTTCATGAAATGCTGTTAAGGCAAGGTCTGAATTACTGCAGCCATTTTTGGTAGCCCACTTCAAGGAAGAGATCTAGAGAACAGCAGTTTATGATCAAAGGAATGGGAGAGATTTAATCCGGAAAAGAGAAGGCAGAGGGAAAACTGTAAGCTTCATGTACATAAAATGCTACTGTAAAGCAGGGAACTGACTCTTCCCAATGCCTGTTGCAACAGAACAGAATTAATGGCTTTGATTGCACAAGGGAGACGCAAATTTGACAAAATTAAAGCTTTCTAGTGGGAAGGTTAGTTTAGCACTCAAAGATGTGGAAAATGCAGAATCTCCATCAGTGGAGGTTTTTAAGATGAGATCGGACAATCATCTGGCCAGAACAGTTAAGGGGAGTGGATTCAAGAAGCTCTCACAGTATCTACTGATCCTATATTTACAGTCCTAGAGATTTTTTGGGTTGTTTTAGCAGCAACTGTCTGGTTCAGACTCCTGCTGGCAGGGATGACATTCAAGAAAAGTGATGGGTAAAACACCTCAAAATGGATGTTTCTACATTTGCTTGCATGCTATTGTGATGACTGAAACTCCCCAAAGTTTAGTGGGTTAACCCACCAAAACAGTGCTTTTTTGTTTCAAAACATGTGGGGCTGTAAGTAGAAGAAGGTATGGATGTTAGGCATAATGAAACCTCAATCCCAGAAGCTCCTGAGTGTTTTCCCTTTTGATTTTATGATCACAATAAGGTTTAGATACACACACAAATATGATATAGAAGGAATTAATGATACGCTTTTATAACACAAAAACTTAATTTCAGCACATAGCATTCACTCATAACGATCTCAGTTCCACAAATCTCACTCATGCAGGTAATCACCTTAAACCTGAAGCTACAGAACCCATGAAGGAAACAGCACAGCTCATCAAAACAGGAGTCAGGACTATGAGATTTGCAAGGCCAAGGCACCAGTTCATACCAGTAAGCTACTACTCTTGCATAAAAGGAAGATGCTATCTGGAATGAAAATCAGAGATTAGGCAAAATTTATTTTGCTGCTGCCAATGAAAACACCAACACAGGAGGCCAGATTTTAAAAAAGAACATGTGTCAATATGCGGATATGCATGTGTTATCTTTTAACGCTGGGTGTTCCCCACTGCTGTATGTAATTTAAAGATCTGCTGCCGTCAATAACTTATGTATCCAGTATTGTGCTCCATTGTTACATCTTACTGTTCTTATTTTCAAGGACAGTTTCACATTTTGAGATGTATTTTTGTAAGGGAAATCCCTGCTGTACTTTTCCTCTAGTGCTTTATTTTCTTCTGAACTTTTGACCTAACTATAAATGGATCTTAGGTTACAATATTTAATGCATGTAGCAAGACAAGGTCTCATCTGAAACTTCCTCATCATTCCTTTCCCACACCTCCTCCCCTAGGCTTCACATTAGATTTCAGGATTAAAATTTTTGTACCTAACACTACAAAGTGAGTCACTCTTTGGAAACTTCCTGCAGTGGAAAAGCAGTTTTAGTGGTAGTCTGACGTGCCTTCACAAAGCACAGACCAAAGGCATCTCTGTTGTATGACTCCCATTTGCCCATGCAGCACACATTTCAGTACACATCACATGCTCAGCAAGGAATCTTCTGGTCTCAAAGTATAATTCCCACCATGGGCATTAAATGAAATTAGCAGGTGGCAAGAAGTTCAAAGCAAATGAGAGATTCTTGATGATACAATACATGGTTAAGGTGCAAAACATCTTAGCAGGAATAGGTGTAAAAGTGTATATATGTCCAAAATTGGAAAATTCACAGTGAAAATCTGTCAAGGACTCCTGAATACAAAGTTACCACCATCACCTTTAGGGAGTACCTGAGCCATAAATCCCTGGATTTAGGGGGAGTATTTTGTGGAGGGATCACTACAGACTTGCTGTGTTCTTATATTCCTCTCCAGGCTTCCCCAGCTGGCTATCACCAGTGACAGGATAGTGATTAGATGAACCTTTCTCCTGTCTTTGGGTAGCCCTTTACATTTTCTTACACAGAACTGCTTGTAGGTGATAGAAGGTGGACTCTGCCCCATCTGTTCCAGTTTCATGCAAGCAGATTAGTCTCAGCTACAAAGTGGGCAATAAAGTGCAGGCCCCAGCAAATCTCAGGCACTGAGCACAGGACCTAGTCCTTGCCAAGAGCACAGCCTCTCACGTGCTTGCAGCACAGAGCCCCATCTGGCTCTGAGAGCCCCACAGTGCATCCAGCCAGCCTCAAGGACAATGGCTGTGCTGAGTGCTTCCCTCTGGCACAGAATCATAGAACCACAGCTTTGGGGTTGGGTTGGATTGGAATGGACCTTAAAAGATTATCTAGTTCCAACTCCCATGTCATCACTGGGGGGTTGGAACTATGCAATACTATGCATGGGGAGGCCCTGGAGCAGCAGGGACACCAGGATGCTGCATTGCAGCATGGGAGGTATCTTGGCAGGGGACACTGCTCAGGAAAGGCATACAGCAGTCAAAGGCATGCTCCCAGCTGCAGGCTAGCAGGTATCCCCACCTTGTTGTATAATTCAGTGTGACTGTTCTGAAACCCCTTAGGTCCAGAATCTGTGCCTCAGTTTCTCCTGAAAGTAATGTAGGCACAAATAATTCGTGATATCACCTCTTGAGCTTGACATACTTTCAAAGACACTCAAAAAACAAACAAAAAAACTCCCCTTGTCATAGCAATTACCCTATTGTTAACCCAAAACTGAGGCTTTTAAAATCTGTGGTCCTGGGTATTTTGCCCTAGAAATACCGTGATTCCTATTGATACTGACCACATCCCTGAATTCAAAGTCATGCACCAACCATACATGGTGGGTAGAAAGAACCAAGAGAAGGTCTCCGCTAAGGAAACCACCAAACCATTCCTTCAGTGAGCTGCAATGGGCCTGCCTCACACAGTGTAACTGTAGACAGACAGACAGTTCTCTCCAGACCTGTTTAAAACACAGTACAGAGATTAAATAGCTGCCTACCCTTTTTTTTCCTCTCCTGCCTTCTCTTCTCTCTTATACAATGAACACCATGGAACAAAAAGTGCAGCCAAAAGCAAACATCACTTAGACCAAGAGTTTGATGTTGGAGAGTCGAAAGTGAAGCTCCCAAATTAACAAGAAAACACCTACCAGATCTTCCAGAACACTGTTGGGATAATGACTTTTGCCTCAGCCTACAACGAAGGAACAAACACACACAAACAAACACGCACAAACAAACACACAACTTGTAACACAGAGTTACAAGCCCAGTCTTGAGATGAGGAACCTAGTCCCCATCAGTGGGTCTATGCTGCATCACTTCCTCAGATCAGCAGTGGAGAGCAAGCACCCACCCCATGAGCATCTGATGGCTCTTACTAGAGAATATATATGAGCCCCAAATTACTAACTCGAGAGGTGGAAGTCAGTGAAAATAGTTAATGCAAGCCTCTGTGATGTAAGTTGCCTTTATCACATTAGGGGAATTTATTAGTCATATTATTCTGGGGATCCTGTGTCAGGTTGTGTTCAGCCTCAGAGCTCTGAACCCTCATCAAAATATGCTATTTGGAAAAGCCAATTTCAAACCATTTCCTAAAGAACAAACTCTTATTTGTACATATTTGCCCAAATAGACTTAAAATTAATTCCCAAGTCTTTGCAGACTTCACACAATTCATCAATTTCTCATGATCAGACTGGGGAGGTGCAGAGGAGGCTCATGGTACTTTCATGTTTTCTCATAAAAAAACACCCATTGGTACATTAATAAGACAAGAGCATCTCAGCAGGACATGTAGCTATGTGACATTTCAAGCCTTTTGAAGAAAATGCGCAGAAAGGAAATGAACCCCAGCAGCTACAGCCAGCAAGACAACAAGTAAATGAGCTTTTCGTGTGGAGAACAAAGAGAGGGTGCCAGGAATGGATGAACTGAAGATATGACAGAACAGGGGAGATCATTCTGCCTGAGAGCCTCATTAGTATCAACAGACTGGAAAGAATGAAAGACTTCAGAGGTCAAACTGTGCTGATGTGTCCGTCTCACTTAGGCTAGGATAAAAGACACCAAAAAACCACTGTTCCGTTCTTTCCTGTGTATCAGTACTGAGCCCCATTCTGAAAGGGCTAAACAAACTATTTACATTTATTGAGTGTATGTATTACACTCTGTTTATTTTTAAAGTTTTAGCTTCAGAGTAGCCCTGCAGGGCAGGACAAAGATAGAGTAAACCCTGTCTCATGGTAGGACTCTAGAAACCAGTATTCCTTGAATTTGTTACATATCTCAATTTTTTTGCAGACATGCCTCTCTATTTGGGCCTATCCATCTACATGTGATTATCCTTCTCTTCTTTCAAACAAACTTTGTCTGAAACCACACAAACCATGCCTACACAGCTATGAGCAGTAAATCCTCCCCTTTGATGCCACTGCCATATTGACCAGCACTTCTCCACTGGGAGCAGCTGTTAAGCCCCACCAGACTGTGCGAGTGAAAAGCATCTGCAAATACTGGCTACAAGTCTAAATACTGACTCACCTGCTCTAGAGCTTTTACAGCTGCTGGCTGTAAAAGCAAATAAATGCATGCTTTCCAGAAATATTTCCTAGTAGTGAAAAATTGTTTTCAAAACTTAGATTCAGCTCTTCAAGACTGCCTTTCCATAAACCCCCCAGTTTGAGAAAGACAAGTTTAGTGTGTACCTGGGCGAATGCGTTCCCCACCATGCTGAACCTCCTTCACCTTCATTCGAAGGCTATCTCCCTCTAGCAAAAGGAAAGCAGAAGCCTTTTATATATTCACCTCAATAGTTTTCACTTATTCCCATGTGCTTGGCAGCCATCCCTCCAAGTAGCCTCCATACTTTGTTACCATACTGGATTTATTAATCCCATTTTACAGTTTGTTGAACTTTCCCTCTACCCCGTCTCTTTGACCAAGAAACTCAATGTTTACAGTCAAAGGTAGAGAAACATTCTAATGTCTTATATTTTCCATCATATGCCCCCAGGCCTTTTAGATATATTTGCATAATTTTGGCATACATCTTTTGAGGGGAGTGCCCACAAAACACATAATATTCTTGTGTTTGTTTGTTTGTTTTAAACCTTGGGTTCTTTCAATGTGGGAATAAAATACTCTCACAGAATGCCACACAGCGTAACTAAAGCTTCCAATTTATTGTACTGGGAAATTTCCACTCAGCAAACTGGATAGTACCTGTTTTAGCTGCCTTAGAGATGCTGAAGTACAGCAGCACAACATACATTTCCAAAACATTTTCATCTGGATCTAAAAACATCCGTATTTAGTTTCTAACAAGGGACAGGGTATTTTACTTGCATGACTAGGTCAAATTGCCTTCAGATTTTTTAAGAAGTTTAAAAAATGCTTCAGTTAATGTTAAAAAGGTTTCAGTACTATAATCTTATTAAACATACCTCAATAAACAATTTTCAATATATGTGGATACATTTTTTTCAAACAAGGAAACCAGAAACTGAAATTGCTGGAACTTGCATAAAAACAAAACCAAAACCAACCAAAATAAACAAACAAACAAAAATAAACAAAACCCCAAAAAAAAAAACAAAAAACCAAACCAAACCAAACCAAAAAAACCAAACAAAAACTCTTGACGTGCATTGTAAAAGGTAAAAAAACAGAAATTTTCATTAAAAGATATGTTTTTCACCTCAAAGAAAATTCCTACATAGTTTTGAGACTTGTGGCCTTCTAGGGTTGTTTGATTTTCATAAAAATCAAGCATTTTCATGAGGAAAATAAGCAATTCCCTGACCGGTTCCTTGAAGCACCTTGGATTATCTGTCCATATTTGTCAAATACAAGAAAAGAATAAAGATATACCACAGGTGGCTTCTTACATACTGACTGTAATATTAGCTGGCAGATGCAAATAATTAATTTATGAGCTGATATTTTTTGTCTTTTCAAAGTGATTAGGAATGTGTGTGTGAAGTAATGGAACTTATTAGTCTTAAGGAACCTTTTGGCACACCCAGCCCAAAGCACAGCACTCACGTCCAGGAAACCCAAAGACAACTAACAGAAAAAAAGTACATGAATGGGAGGCATTCAGAAACAGTATTCCTATATCAAAGTTAAGTTGAAAGAAAATAAATACTGGCTTTTATTTTGGTATGACATTAAGAAACAAACAGGATTTTGAACACAAAGTGCTTCAAGCTGACCGTTTGGTATTAAACTGCAAATAAACTTTCAGTAAGAACTCCCACAAATCCAGTATTATATTTGCAATAGTGCTGACAGTCATCAGAGCAGCAGTTTATAGTATGTTGGGCTGGCAGACAACAGTTACAGATAATAAAGGAAGCATATTTCCAGAAAACTATAACCTGCAAAAAGAATTGTTTAGGTAATATCTAAGCTTGTTTTCCTTAGATGCACAATTAGAAAATACTATTTCCTGTGCCAACTCCTAGAGAAAAAGTATTCATGTTTTTCCTCCTCAGTTATGTTAATCAGGTAATAAATACATTAATAATAATGTTCTTCTTACAAAATTCTGATTTGCTGCATCATAACCAGAAATCCTCTCTAGATACCTAACAAGCCATTGGTTTTGATGAGTAATCAAACTAAAAAGTCCACTGAATTATTTTCTTTCAAGTAAAAAAGAAGTGACTTTTGGGGTAGTTTAAGGAAAGTGACAGTCCATTTCTACTCTACAGGTACAATAAGCAGCCTCCACAATTCTGGTTAAGGGCAATAAGTGCTTCTACTCCTAAGCAGAGAGACTGAATGAAGAAATTGCCTTCTAGGGTGCCAGGCTGTGGAGGAACTTCTGGTAGATTGGACATTTAAACTAACACTTCCAAACTGTTTCCCATGTAGAACTGAATGTCACTATTTGGATAATAAATTGGAATCCAAACCACACCTATTGTCCTTCCAGTAGTCTGAATTTTTATAATAACCCCCTTCAGATACTGAAAGCAGACATCACTTCCTACAAGAAGCCACACCAAATACACAATATTCAAATACCCGTGATAATTCTTGTAGCAATTTGAAACGGCTGCAGGAAAAGTCCAGAGAAGAGATCTAATGAAGCTGGTTAAAAACAAGGAAGACAAACACTGCACAACACCACACAACCTGCTCTAGAGAGCAGTACCTCTGGGAAGAGCTCTATCATGTTGAACCTACAAGCTGCAATAGTAGTATGGTGCTGTCCCAGGGAGCTAACACATCAACCAGCAAGAAAGAAAACATGGCACCAAATTATACTGGTCCAACTACTGTATGCTGAGAGTACTGCCTCCCTCTAAACCGCACTCTTCTGAAGAAACGTTTCATGACTATATCCCTATTTTTGCTCCTTATTTTTTAACTGTTGACATATGGGAAGTTTGAACTATCCACTGCCAGTTTCAAGAGCCATCTAGTTTACATTTGAGTCCAGCTTTCTATGTGTATCCTATGTATGTCCTCTACATATCTTTTCAAAACCTTGGACAATTTAAACAAAATTTGATACAGATGCTGACAAATAAAAGAAAACAGGCCACTGGGTAAGGGAAGAAGACCACCAAGAGTGTGGCATTATCCTGGTTTTCTCCTAAGTGTACTCTTGGTGTCTAAAATGGCACAAATCTGCCCCACAGTATTTATTTATCTTGTGGAGACACTAATAAGGAGTCTCTCTCCCTCCTCCTTGGCTTCTTCCTGAAGCTTGTAGGATTATTACACCTCTGACATCAATGCCCTCCTGCCAATCTGCCCGAACATATTGGTCCAGCTCAAAAGTTGTTCATGGAGCAAGTAGACATGATCCCAAAAACCTGCTTGACTTATAAAAAATGCTGTAAGAAGAGAAGACAGCCGTGTAGAGGTAGAAGATACTCCTGTACCCCTTCACACTGCACTGAGAGAGATGTAAAAAAAATCCAGCACCAGAAACACTTTCAAAATCCAGTCTGAGAAAACAGCATGACACAGCACTTGTGTTCCCAGATAAAGAACCCCCCCCGTAGATTTTTCTACAGCCACGCCCTCCGTGGGATTTGTGGTTATGTTTCGTGACTGCTGTGAGATAGCAAGGAGTCAGAACCAGCAAACCACCTCACAGAGTCAAGAAACAAAACACTCACATTCACCCCCACCCTAAACCAAACAGACTTTTACAGCAAGATGGAATTGTTATTTCTCAATTAGGGGCAGGACTTGCAATTTGTATAATTTGTCTGGCCTTTTCCTTGCTATCTACAGGCACCCATCTTTGCTTTTACTTAAACAGTATCTTCCCTGAATGAAGGGGCAGGAAATACTTCTTAACAATCTACATCACCCTGTTCTTCAAAAGCTTGCTAGTGCAATAAAAAATGAACCCTAACTGGTCAGTATTAAATGAATTCACAGAAGGTCTCTAAAGCACAATACAGTAAATCAGTATGTACTGTGTGTCAGAGTGACAGAGCCCCCAGAATTGTGGAAAACTCAGAAAGTATTGTGGAACTTTATGACAGCTGCATGCGTATGCAAGGACTTTTTGTCTACAGAGCCAGAAAAGCAAGATAAAAATCCACTTCCTTCACAGACTTAAGACAGTGAGAACAAGTTAATGTAAATCCTCTGTACCAGAATAGGGAAGATAAGTGGTTCTTTTTTTTCACATCCTCACCACACAAAGAAAAAGCATGGAATATATTAACTACCTTTATAGGCCTCTGTGGATAACACATACTGGTTTGAGGTCAGTCTCTATTAATGGGAATGAGCTCACAGCCAAGCAGAGCTGGCTGTGTGTAGCGCTCTGTGGTGTTGGCCTTTGAGGAACACTGATGAAAGGCTGGGGACACCATTTAGCTATGGATGCTTAAGAGAACAGGGGAGAGGGAGTTCTGAATAGCTAATGTTTTGGTTTACGAGCCCTGACAGGTCATAAGAAATACTGTCGCTTTAACTTGTGGCTTCTATAACAAAATCAGACCTCTCAAGGTAGTCAGGCCACATGTCCACAAGGCACATTGGGAGCCAAGGGCAGAGATGTTGAAGAGAGAGCAGAGGCCTCACATGCTTTGTATCCACATGCAGTGGATCGCAAGTAAGGTCAGCTCTGCAAGATGCCTTCCTGCAACTTAAGAGCCTTGTTGCAATACAAAGACTATGCTGTTCCTCCCTTCTGGAACTATAATTTGCACATGGACAAACCTAGAGCAGATAATACCAAATCAGGTCATCCAGAGCTTTGGCATCTCTATTGCAGTTGTAGAGATGCATTCCCTAAGAACTGCTCAGTTTTCAGACAGGCTCAGCCTGGGATTGCACAGTGACGAGAGCAGAACAGGACTATCAAGCAAGGGAATGACCATACTTCAACTGCAGCTCGCACCATGGGAAACCAGAGATGCAAGTAACTTAGAAACTTCAGCATATGTCACTACATCCATGAAGCTGAATGGATGATTTCCTCCTCTCCTACATCACAGGATATTCAGGAACATCAAGTCCAGCTCTTAAGTGAATGGCCCACAGGGGGCTCGAACCCGCAACCTTAGCATTATTAGCATCACACTCTAATCAACTGAGCTGATCTCACGGTCTGCACAATCACCTCAGTCTTGAAACATGACTAACATGTGAACTGAACACAACACTGAACAGGACTGTATTAAAAAGGACAGGATTCTCTTTGAGACTCTTTCTCTGAACCCACTCATTCAAAATGTTCAAAGGGAAAAAGTGACTTCTTTTACTGCACTACTCTCCTGTGTGATTCTGGGCAGCCTGGGGAAGCTACTCACACAGCTTTGAAAATTAATACATTTTCCTGTATTGGGGACTTTACCAGAAACAATTTCCTCCAAACCAAACTGACTGAAAAAACGCTGGTTTTGCAACCCAAACAAACAAAAACCTTGCTGTGATGAGCCACCAGCAAGTTAATCCAGAAACCACAATATTAAAAGATTTATGCTACAATAGTGACTCATGAAAGTAGGAGAGATTACTCTGACAGGGAGTAAAGTGTTTAGCTAAAATTACAAATAATAAAATCATTCCCTTCAGAGGTAATTTTTCTATGAGATAGAACAGATGCGACTGTTTAGTATCTTTAATTGACTGTTTCAGCCAGGTCAGGTTCAAACTGCTTAAAACTACCAGAACTTTTTCTGTGTCCAGTGAATTGATGGGAGGTTTTCTTGTGGACGGCATCTCTTCACCACAGCAGAAGAGAAGCAGAGAGTGTAAGTCAAAACAAGGCAGTGGGGAGGGGAGGGAAAGGGGAGAAGAAAGGAGGAACAGGAAAAAAAGCAGTAGCCCCTATAAGACACATTCCATCTTGTAAAATTGAGTAGGATTTTTATTTTCCTGGAGCTCCCTCTTGCATTGTTGAGAACACAGTATCACAGAATATTCCGAGTTCGAAGGGACCCACAAGAATCATCGAGTCCAACTCCTGGTCCTGCACAGGACAGCCCCAAGAGTGACACCATGTGACCAAGAGTATTGTCCAAACTCTTCTTCAACTTTGTCAGGTTTGGTGCTAGGACCACTTCTCTGGGGAGCCCATTCCAGTGCCCAGCCACCATCTGGGTAAAGAATCCTTTCCAAATATCCAACACAGCTTCAGGCCATTCCCTCAGGTCCTGTCACTGATCACCCCAGAGAAGAGATCAGTGTCTGCCCCTCCGCTTCCCCTCAGGAGGAAGTTGTAACTGCAATGAGGTCTCCCCTCCAGGCTAAACAGACCAAGGGACTTCAGCTGCTCCTCATACGGCTTCCCCTCAAGGCCCTTCACTATTTTTGTTGCCCTCCTTTGGACACTCTCTTACAGTTTAATGTCTTTCTTATATTGTTTTGCCCAAAACTGCCCCCAGCACTCGATGTGAGGCCGCCCCAGTGCAGAGCAGAGCAGGACAATCCCCTCCCTTGCCTGGCTGTGATGCTGTGCCTGATGCACCTCAGAACAGGGTTGGTCCTCCTGGCTGCCAGGGCACTGCTGACTCAGGTTCAACTTGCCATCCACCAGGACCCCCAAGTCCCTTTCCATGGCACTGCTTTCCAGGGTCTCATTCCTCAGTCTGTCTGTACACCCAGGGCTGCCCCATCAGGTGCGGAATCTGGCACTTTCCCTGGTTGAGCTTCATATGGTTGGGAATTGCCCAGCCCTCTGATCTGTCCAGGTCTCTCTGCATGGCCTCCCTCCTCTCAAGGGAGTCAACAGATGCTCCTCTCAGCTTTGTATCATTTGTAGACTTGCTTAGTGTCCTTTTCCAGTCCTCATCCAAGTAATTTATGAAGCTGTTGAAGAGCAGAGGGCTGAGGATGGAGCCCTGTGGAATCCCACTAGTGACAGGTCCCCAGTCTGATGTCACCCCATTCACTATAACCCTTTATGCCCGACCCTTTGAACCAGTTGCTCATCCATCCCATGATGTGTTTATCCAGCTGTGTGCTGGACATTTAGTCCAGAACAATCCTGTAAGAGACAGTATCAAAATCTTTACAGAAATCAAAAAAGATTACATCTACTGGCTTCCTTTGATCAATTAGGTGGGTTACCCTGTCATAAAAGGAAATCAGGTTTGATAAGCAGGACTTCCCTCTCATTAAGCCATGCTGGCTGTGAGACAGGTCACTCTTATCAAATACAAGCCTATCTGTGGGAAGAATATATTGTCCCCTCACACCAGTACAATCCCATGTAAATAACAAAGTTATCATAGAGCAGAATGTGTCCCACAGACATCCATCTCTTTGAGGAGGAAAGGGGTTACTTCGCCTTACCACTACAAGTTATGTTGCTGAAGCAACTGCAGCGCTTGCCTTCAGTTTGTTATAGCCAGCTTTGAAAGTAATATACTTTTACACTGAACAGAAATGGCTTGAAAACTACAGCTACAGAAGACTTGAAGAATGGAAAGAATCATAACAACCTCTGAGTAGTACAGAAATGCTGAACAACCTTTCCCAAATTAGCAGCATCAAATTCTTTTACAGCTGTACATACAGTTCAAGAGGTTTGGATTTGATCTCCCAATCTGTTACACTACAAGTAGCATGGCAGTATTCAGTGGAATTTGCAGGACTCTCCACAAGGGCTAAGAAACAGTCCAGGGAATCACTCATGTGGCCAAGTGTTGCTGACAAACAGTAGCAAGAACTTGGTGATCTGCCAGGTCTGACTGGAGATCCAATGAGGACATAGGTGATCAGGATGAGCAGAGACAACTCTAAAAAAAGTAATGCTGCCCTGAGAGATGAACCACAGTGAGGGAGAGTGTTCCTATTCCTTCCAACACAGGGGAAGTGTTCCAGGGATCTGCAGTTTTAAAGGTGGTTTGTACTTTCAGTAAAATTGAACCCTGGAATTTTCTGTTGACTAGAAATGTACATCAACTACAAGTAAGTTTAAAACAGAAAACACTCATCTAGCAAGAGCAGACACTCACACAACAATTCCCAAGTCACTTTATTAAGCTGCAGTCAAAACTAATTGTATGGAGAAGTGCACAATCAGATTTAAGGTCTTGGAAGTGATGGAAAATCCATCATGACTGCTACGACCCAGGAGCTAATTACCATCCCATTAGAAAATCTGGCACTCTATTTCTAATATGAATTGGTCCAATTCCCCTATTACAGCTCATTAAAACTGCCATACTACAAATCTTCCTGGGTGCATTAAGATTGATGTGTCACCTCAAGTCACCTCAATGGGTAAATTTGAGAGCTTACCTTTTATTCTGGGAGACTTAATGAGTTTTCTACACCACTCTTCTCTCGTCTCTTCCTTCCTAAGTGTATTAACACCAGCACAGGATAAGGAACCCAGTAACAGGCTGTATAATGGCAGAATATGCTTTTCCATCCCTGCTCTGGATTCCTTCTGCTACACTTGCCTGCAAGGACTGTGATAGCTACTCAGCCTCAGCATAAATCTAGGAGTACATGTTCAACCAACTGCCCCTCAACCCCTGGCCCTTCCCTGCTATTTCTGAAGATTTCTTTCTCAAGATGCAGCCCCCACTATGTAACTGGGATCAACATAGTTGTGCTTCTGAAACATACAGGCTTTCATTTTTCATGTGCAAATGTGCCTAGTTTATAATGCAGTACCTTCTTCACTTATTTCATCCCACCAATTTTATCACCTCCAAACTTCCATGCAATGGCCTTATATTTTCTTCATGCTACAGATGGAAACTAATTCTGTAGATGAGAGAATTATTTAGTCTTCCTTAATCTCAAAAAACTGCAAGCAAGACTGGTACATTTTCTGTACAAAAGATAGCCAGTGGCATAAAGGAAATCAGTGTTGCTATTGACAGACATGCCACAGTTCCACTAAAGTATCAAACACAGACAAAAGGCTATTCCTCCATTCACTCCTCATTTCAATTTCTTTTATTTTAAAGAAACAACTCAAGCCTCACGGTTCTTCCTTTGACTGAGGACACTGCCAAAAGTGATTATTTGGTGAATGCAATGTGCAATAAGTGTACAAAATTAATGGCTAAAATTAAAGAGCTTAATTTTGGAGCTATGTATCTCTGGTATTTACTAGGACCGTAGGATATCTAGGAAAGAAGTAAGAGGAGAAAAATTACTATCACCTTTATTGTGAACAATGCTCTGAAACAGCTTTTTTATAAATACAGACTTTTCAAAATCACATGAGCTTTTAAAAAAAAGAGGAATGTTACTATTTCTGTTGTGCTTGTGTTGTGGTTGGGTTTTGGTTATTTCTTTTAACACCATTTAGCAAATCCTTTTGACAGAAAGTTCCACAGGAAAGTCCGAATTGGTCTTCCACAATATCTGTATTTTTATGATAAGAAAATATGAACAAATATACAGAATTTATTGTCTGTCTGCCACTATTTTAAGTGTATCTTGCCACCAGTTCTCTCCTTCAAACTATGTCCCACAACACACGAAGAAGACTAGAGGAGTAGAATGAAAGAGACTGAACAAAAAGTTTCCCTGATTTGCATTCCCCTTAATTTGAATGTTTCAAGCAGATTATTTTTCTAAAGTCTGCTTTTCTCCAGATAATTATTTTCCTTACATGCCTCTTAAATAATTCTTCTCTAGAGTCAAGGACAACACTCTCTTTTCTAGACAGTTCTAGACATTTTGTTAGCAACTCAGCCAGTCTGTTATCAGGATCCTCCAAAATTGGACCAATACTGTAGTTCCTGGTGACTCACTGCTTTCCAGTTTCCTGGGCACTCCAGTGTATGTTCATGTTCAACATCCTCCTACACTGGTGCAGCTTCAATGCATAGCAAGAGGCAGCACAACAGCTGAAATGTCCCTACTGTATGATCCTCAGGGCCCAATGTGTCAGACTGGCAATGGCAAGGAGAGATGGAAGTTGGGACACAATCCGGGAGGTCCTCTGTCTGCCTAAATCTGTCCCTCCATCTCACAGGACAAAATATACAGAAGAGAGGTTCTTAAAATTCTACATGAACAAAAGCCAGGGAATAGAAGATGATTTTCTGCCATCCTGTCAGAACACAAAGAGTCAAACTTTCTGCTCAGTTTCACTCCAGAGGCCACATTCTGTCTCTTATTTTTGGCTTTAGTGATGCTGTAAAATGCACAGTCTATTACCAGGCATAAGAGAAGGAAGCAATTTTAAAACTGATTCTGTGTGAAAAGAAGAACAAAGAGAAACCAAAGAAACCAACTTTTCACACACCATAATTATTCCAGGATTCCACATACATCCAGTGCACCATAAACTGTAATTGTGGAATAAATTATAATTCATGGCTTTGTTAATTTCTAAGCACAGGAAATTCTCTCTACTTGTACCCTGTCCTCTCCTTTGCTTCTGCTCTTGGCTGGGAGATGCAGTGGGAGAAGCAATTGAACATAAGAAGCATCAAAGGAATAAGAAGTCAGAGTTCAGTGGCTTCTACAAGATAATCGGTGCCTCATACTTGCTAGAAACTAAAATGAGAGGATTAAAAAAACCCCCAAATCCATAGTTTTGAAGTAGTAAGTTGTTTGGAAAAGGTTGCTTTGTGGAGACTGAAAATCATTTGGAAAAACTTGTTCCCATGGGTTTTATTGCATGTTTTTGGGTTCAGCATCTTACTGAGAAACCTTTATGATAAACAAGTCAATACCTATCACAAACAGGAATATATATCTAAAACTTCAGGTACAAAATTCAAGCTGGCACTTTTCATCATTTTTACAGCATCACTAAATAATACAGCAATCCAGCAAGTTTTAACAGTGCAAGTGGTTAAAGACAGCTTACATTAAGTGGCATTGCACTTGTGCACTACTCATAACCTCTGTAACTGTTTAAGTATGTGCAATATTTAGGGATTATTCTGGCAAAACAGCAAAAGCCTCAGTAACACCTACAGACTCCTTTTTAATTCCTCTTGATGTCCATAAAAGTAAATGGAATAATGAGCAGTGTTCACCACTCTGTGATCTCTGCTGGATCCAGTCCAATTTATATGTCATTGTGAATTACTGACACACTGTAGCAGTAATTTTCTGTGTATGATAAAGATAAAACACAACATGTAATTTTTTGACTCATTCTCAAAAATCAATTAATCTTCTTAAATTCTGTTTGCTTTGGAGAAAAAGTAACAGGGAAAAAGAATAACGTTATGATGAAGTTATTCAAGTATTAGTGTCACCATTATGGAAAAAAAGTGGTCAAAATATATTGTCTAATGCTCACATCTGCACAAAAGTGCACTTATGAAACATGACAAGCTAGAGACACTGTTACAAGGTTAAAAAATTCTATACATTCAAGGAAATAATTTAGAATCTGCACTGGTGGCTCAGCCCTGCCCTGCAAACCTCTGACTCTTGTACACTGAATGTCTCAGCTGAAAAAATAAGACTCTTCATTGGAAAATGAACTTTCCTAATACTGACCTGAATAACCAAGAAAGGTTTAAAAGAACTTGTTATCCCAAGAAAAAGAAGGAACTGAATTTAATGTGACTTTAGTGAGGAGAGACAAATGGAAGAGTGGCCTACGGATGTGTGTGCAGTTTGTTCATTGTTTTGAGCATCAGTGCCTCCATTGTTTACATTGAGAAGGGGGGTAGATCTAAGATCCAACATCTACATGATGAGAACTGCTAAGAATATGATGTATGGAGTGGAGAGCACTGAAGTTGTTTCCATTTTATTTCACTCGATTGTATGATATGGCTATCTGTGTTCCTTCCCTTAAATGTTTCTTTTCCACTTGAAGGAAAACCCTCCAGCATTTTAAACTGTAATACTCCTATACAGACAATTATATTCAGTATATTAGGGAAGTTTTCTCCTACTGACAAGATAATCCTCACCAAATCAAACTGTTTTTATGGATTCCACAAGCCAAATAGGATATCACACTGAAGTCAGACTTCTTAAGGGGAACAGAAAACTTTAAATCTACCAACATTTTCATCATGCCTCACCACAGAAAAGCAAATTGAGCCACACACTGCAAACAAGAGTTAAATTAATTTGGGTATTTACTTAGACCAGTAACGAATATTTTTTAAACTGTAAACAGACATCTGTTTTGATACTGACAACCATTCATTAGCCTTGGTGTTTGCCAGCATAGTGCAGCAGATGTTATTTTCTTGTTGTATATTTTCATAAGATGCGGTCATTGTTTAAGCTACATTCTAACAAGGACTCAGAATTAAATGGAAGTAGTTAAATTAAAAATGGAATGTTATTCTCCAATGTGAATTAATTACAATGACACATTGAAGTGAGAAGAAATAATTCATGTTCTGCAAATAGCTGCAAAATGGTTACAGTGTTAACCTTTGGCTGATCTTTATGCACAAGTGGAAATAAGAATATACTGGAAATGTTTGTTATTGTGTCTCTGAGCATTCTTTTATAACATAGACGTATGTATAAATAATGTATATTTGACAGAAGCACACATATATGTCCACTTATAAACCCAGTCAGGTATTTAAATTTTGGATTTTTGTCCAAGCAAACATATTTAGTGGGAAAGGACAAAATAATTCAAATAAAAAGGAAATCTCTGTCTTTTCTCTGTCTCTCTAAACTGACATGCAGTCCAGGTTCAGACAGGTTCCAATTTCTGTTCTGATATAACAAATGGTGAGATGTAATTAAGAAATTTATCCTCACGTTACTTCATTTTAACAGCACAGAATAGCAAACCTACGTAAGATCTCTCTAGATTTGACTGGTTCATCTGATAACAATCTGAAGTGCTGGACGTTCATTTGGACTGAATTTTAAATCCCTGAAGGTTCGTCTATCACCAGCTTATAGGCTGCAGGAACAAGAATGCTATTTACTTTATATTTTGGTTTTCTTATCTTTCTTTTTTTCCCCCCAAATTTGCTACTTGTGAAAGGTCCAAAATTACTGTAACTGGAGACTAGACAGGATAAAAAGATGTTCTCTTTATCACCAGAAAAACTGCCCTACCTTGTCCTCTCAACACAACTTCAGTCTGAAACTTAAAACCAGCTGCCACATTCTGACTACAAACATGTCTTTCATCATTGTGCATTTAATAGAAACTTTATGGCCCAGTTTGAAACTCCCTCTTCAGCATTCAAGGAACACAAAATACGTAAAGAATTCTACAGCTAAGGACAAGACAAAGCTTGTAGGTCAATGTAACTTATTTTATTAGACCAAGAGGTACAGCTTTTTTTAAAAACTTGAATAAGCTTTTGGACATGAAATCCCTTTTTGGGGTATGAAATACATAATAGAAGCAGCCTATTTAAGAACTATATTAACAACAAGGAAACCTGAGAATGTGACAATTACAACAAATCATCACAAGACCATTGAAGACACTAAATTGTGCTATTTGAAATTGAGGCTACACAAGATAAAGGCAGCAACCAAGTTAATCATGACATCTCTTTCCTAAGAAAGACAGAGACAGTGCTATTAGCCCTACAGTAAAAAAGCACATGACTAAAAGCTAGTTCATGTCACAGGCTGTGCAACTATGCTATTCTGTTACTATCTGTAAGACTGTAGTATCGACTTTCTACCTGTTTCACCAGAGCAGGCTCACCCCAATTACATTAATCTGTGTAAATCACATCTAGAACTTCAAAGGAAAGCACTGTAAAGTACAAAGGATTGTATAATGAATAGCACTTGAAAGAAAAGCATAAAGAACATACAGTGTTAAGCCCCAAAGATCCACAAGTCTCCGAGGTTTTGCCTCCAGCCAGAGTTCTGAACAAAACTTTAGAAGAAAACAGTGGAAGCAGAAATCATGGATGACATAATAGGAATGGACCTGAACACCATTTCATTTACTGAGGTCAGTGGATCTTGCTGAAACTACAAGATCTGAGTCAGTACAGGTGAGAAGTGGAGAGAGCACACTTGTAGTCTAAAGAGCTCCTTCCCTTCCAAGGCTAGCAACTGTATCAGCCTGTTTGGAGGACACAGGGGCTCAGACTTGCAAGCTCAGGGGCAGCAGCAAGCCTGCAGTTACACTGATGGGATGTAACTGCAATCACCCAGAGTTTCCAGCCCTTGAGGCAGGAAGCTTGAGTGTAAGGTAAAGCCCATCTTTTGTTTGGATTTCAGTTGCCAGGAAAGAATGACTTTACAGCAGCATTAATTATGAGGCAGGAAGGAACAACAACAACAACAAAATCCCCAAGAATAAAAATTTAAAAATTGCAGAAGAGGGTAATAGGAGTCAAGAGACAACATAGCAAGTTAGTAGAAAGACAACATGCGGGATATATATGTATGTGTGTGTCAGTGCCTGTGCACTACGAGCTCCTCCTGTAAGACTTAGCTATTTTCCAGAACCTGGCTTACTATTGATCATGATAATTTGAGACATCAGTGACTGGTATTCTCAGAGAACATTTAGTATCACTGCTCACTAGGCATGATGCTTAAATGTCATTCCATCCCTTGAGGAATTATATGCCAAACTTAAGATGCAAATTACTTTAAATAGTGATATATTCTTTGTATGCTGCTTTGATTGATACAGGTATTATAACAGCTAATAGCACCTACTGTAAAAGGTGCTGGGACCAGTTTGTGCTGAAGAACAGTTAGTTGTGAGAGCCAGGATTCTCAGTTTATTCACTTTAAATAAAACTCCAAAACATTAGAATTAAAGAGCAGGAAAAGCACTGAAGAACTAGCATTACCAGCAAGGAAAGAGTGTCAGAAGTATATTTAAAACTCTCCAAGCAGCATTCAGGTTTGTATAGCAGTCATGATAATGATCTTACACTTACAGAGAATCTTTCATCCAGAAGGATTCACTTATGGGCTTCGTGCATACCATGGGAATAAGTGTCCTCTCTTCTGCCAACTTACACTGTGAAAAGCTGTTTACACCTCTGAAGGAAAATGTTGTGCTATGAGAACTGCTACATCCCAAACAAAATGGATTAGGACAGGCAATGCCAAGTGCTACAACAGTCAAGTACAAAACATAGGGGGAATTTGAAGAAACAGAACACAAATAATCAAAACCATGTTGTAGTCAGGATGCTGAGACTAAAAGAGTAACTTCCAAAATGTATCATGGTATCAGTCATCAAACTTTTGCTTTTAAATCCCCATTGGACCTTTTTGGCTCTCCCTTAGTTTCTCTCAATGTATACTCATAAAGGCTGCTCTGTTAAACATTAGCAACCATCAAGCTGAACCTGACAGTGCTGCTTCCAGGTACATTATATAAAAAAGTTGGTAATTGCTAGCTTTTTAATGTTACCCAAGGTAAAATAAGAAGGATTTAAAATCAAATAACAGGAAAAGCATTTAGAGAATAACATTTATATTTTAAATGCATTCAGATAATTCTCACTAGGCTCAACTACCCTTTTTAATTCAATTTGTTTCTGACTTGGTCCCATCATCCTTACTTACATAAGCTGTTTTTTCCCATAAAGATGCAAAAGAACAGGACTTCCCATAGAGATAACAGGAGCAAACTCAGGACTTCTGCAACAAAAGAAAGGTAATATGAAAATTATGCACCACCACACCAACCAACCAACCAACCAACCAACCAACCAACCAACCAACCAACTCACCTACCTATAAAGGTGCTGCCCTCAGGTTAGGAACTCAGGAAAGGAGCACAGAAACAATGGTTCTTGCTATTCATTAAGTACAACGCTAGTCTGATGTTTTCATTTGTTGGTAAAGAGACTTATGACTGAGGGAAAAAAGAGTATCTTAATGAGCATCAACTGTTTCCCCCACCTCCATGTTTTCTTCCTCTCATGGTCTCCCTAATTAAGAAAGGTACTTTTGTCACATAATCTCCAATTAACAAGTCAGAGCAGTCAGCTCTCCTTTCGACACCAGACTGCTCAGGTGATATTTAGATGTTACTTTCCAAAATTTAATTTCCAACAATTAGATTTAATTCAAGGTTAACACCAGTTGCCCCCACTATGGAATAGGAAAAATAATAAATGGGGAGAAGTTTCCTAGAACAAAAGTAGGTATTTTCAAATTAAATTAAAAGGAAGGAGCCTTCCACCACCCCTAGGAACAGGCCATGACATTGCTGGTCCATGAACAAGTAACCATGGTAAGGCTGAATATAAACCTAAGTGCTTGCAGAATGACAGCCAACCTCTGATACAAGGTCACGAGGCAGAGATCCACCCTTTATTACATTTTAAATGTTAAATGCATTGTCTTGCTAAATCTACCCACTTGGTGTTGATCCAATTGCTTCGCTCATGAAAGATATTTACTTGAAAAACATCTAAGCTACAAATGGACTCCAAATATCAGGCAGGCAGGCAAAGCACACATTACAAACAAGTAAATAACAAGCTTTTCTTCTGGGAAGAAAACAAATCATCAGTTCCTGGCAAGGAGGAAAATCACTGTTTCCAGCAACCAAGACTTCAGAACAACAATCTAAACTGATGAATCAGAATTTGTAATGACACAAACAGAATTATACACAGCTCTCTACAAGGGTTTATAAGAGAAATTAAACTTAACTACATTACCAGTAACATGACAAATGCAGCTACGCTAAAAAACACATGATAAAAAAATGGTAACTAAAGAAAATGGTAACCGTGAAGATGGTTTTATCATTTAAAAAATGAATTTCAGACATCTGATTGCTCAAATTACATTTTTTCCCAGTGATATTGAGCCGAATTGGCTATTCAGCAATGTCAATATCATTAATTGCTAATGCTGAAATAGGGTTTTGTTTTTCACATCAAGCAATACATGATTGACAGCAATGCCAGAGATTGTATAGATTTTAGCACAGGAGAGACTGTTTGTTTACTCTCTGGGACTTTCCTCATTGTGGCAGGGCAAAAACATAGGTGGCACTAGGAGGAATTTATTAAGCAGGCAAATTTCTTTCCTTTGCTTTTTTTCTTGGTAGAAAAAGGAGGAATAGAAAAGTAACTACCAGAGACTTAATTTTCTTGGGAAAATGTTATAATAAGAGCATGGGTACAGGATGTCCCTTTTGACACCAAGGGTGAGGAAGAAGACATAACAAAAGAAATGTACAAGCACTTCTTTGATAGTGACATAAATGTAACTACACATAGTATCAGATTAGTAGAACAGTGTCCAGTTTCTAAAACAGATAAAGACATGACGAGATTCACTGGTAGAAATCCAAAGCTAGAAAAATCTCACCAGAAAGAGAAACGCAAATTTCAAATGAAGGTAACAAACTACTGGGCTATTTTACTGAAATGTTTTGGTAGATTCCTCAGCATCCCACTTGGACAGCTTTCTGTAAGATAAACCCTCAAATGACCACAATGCATTAGACTTCACACAGAATAAATGGGTACTATTTCCTGGCATCTGATATAACACAGATATGAGTACATGTCTGTAATGGTCTCTGCTTACCCTGAATGGTCAAAAGCTTTAATCCAAACTGAATATACAAAAGAACAAGAGAACTATTTATGGCAGTTTTTTTATGTAGCTTTCTGACAGCTTCATTTATGCTGATTAGTATTTTACTGGATAATAAAATCTAACTGAAGTAATTTCAAGGTATCACTAGTGTGAATAAGGCTGGAAAAATTGGAAACTTCCTGTTTTAGGGAAATTAGATTTTGTAGTTATGCTGTCTCTCCATTTCTTCACATTTAATAACTTTTGAAAGCAATAACTAATTTAAAAAACAAATGGGATACTAAGTGTCTGAGAAATTAAATTGTTGAAGCTGATGGACCAGGCATATAATTTACTTTTCCTCATTGTCTGCAAGAATTAATCTATTGACATATCCATGTCTGGAGACTTACTACAAGAATGTGGTGTCTGATCCTGGCAAGAAACCAGTCACGTTTCACAGATCTCCTAGATTTTATTAGAGCATGTGGAAATAGATAACCCGAATGACAAAGCTCATTTGGGTTTCCACCAGGCCTTTGAAAGGCCACTCACTTAAGGTCCTTGAAGAGCCAAACTGCTATGGAATAATCTTACTATGGATAAATAATTGCATCAAATACAAGAAAGAAAATGTAGGGGCAAATGGACATTTTTCATAATGATGAAGTTCATCACCAGATGTCCATCTGCATTCACACTAAGGGCTATTTTATACAACTTCATCACAAATTATATAGAGAAGAGTAGACAGTAAAATGACAAAGATTGCAGCTGATGCTACATTATTCAGAATAGAAGAAAAGCTGAGTAGCAAATTACAGATTCATAGAATTGTTAAGGTTGGAATAGGCCTTTAAGATCAAGTCCAACCACCAACCTAGTACCACCACCATGTTCACCATTTAAACATGTCCTCAAGTGCCATAACCACATGTTTTTTGAACATGATGACTCCACCACTGCCCTGGGCATTCTGTTCCAATGCTTGACAACTTTTTCTGTGAAGAAATTTTTCCTAATATCCAACCTAAACTTCCCCTAGTCCAACTTAAGGACATTTCCTCCTGTTCTGTCACTGCCTGGGAGAAGAGGCTGACCCCCACCTGGCCATCCAGCCAGTCTTCTACCCAGCAAAGAGTACACCCATCCACACACACCATGGGAAGCCACTTTCTCCATGAGAATGCCATGGAAGACAGTATCAAAGGCTTTACTAAAGTCTAGGTGGACAACATCCACAGCCTTCCCCTCATCCAGTAAGTGGGTCACCTGGTCACAGGAGTAGATCAGGTTGATCAAGTAGGACCTGCCTTTCATAAACCCACACTGGCTGGGCCTGATCCCCTGGCTGTCCTGTTCATGTTGCATGAAATGGATCTGGATGAATCTATATTGTGTGTATGTGTGTGTGTGTGTGTGTGTATACATATATATAGTCCTGGTTTTGGGCAGGATAGGGCTAATTTTTGCAGTAGCCAGGAGGGATGTGGCTGAGGGGGCATGGCCAGGACCCTGATGTTATTCTATACCACCTCAACCTCATTGCTAGCCACATGAAAGGAACTCTCTCACTCTTCTGGGGAGAAGGGGTTCCTTCCTGTTGAGAAAATGTGGCGGGGAAGCTCTCCCATATTGTTCATTGTCCCGGGCTCTGTGGTGAGCATTTCTGCATGTGAATCATTCTCTCTTTTTGTATACTTTTGTTATTGTTGCTGTTACTGTTTGTTTTCTTATCTCATTGCTGTTTCCAGTAAAGTGCTCTTATCTCAGTCCATGACCTCTGTCTTTTGTGCCTCCAGTTCTCATCTCCATCCTGCCACAGCAAGAAGGCAGGGGAGCGTGGGGGGAGCAAGGGAGAGCAGCCGTGTGGTTTGGAGAGTCTCAGTGGGAGCACTGAATTGGGGAGTACCATGCCTAAGCCATGACAATATACATACAGGTATGCACATTTTCTGCTAAAGGGCAGGGAGGGGAACAGGATGAATCCATTGCTATTGTTTATGCTGTGTTTTCTGTTGTGTTGATCTGCATGGCCAATCACTCGTCCATGTAATAGGCACCCTGTGTGTGGCTGTGTGTCAACTGGGAACATGTGCTCAGTCTCACTACTGGCTGAATGAGGAAACACGGAGCTAGAGCAGAATTTCCTCTCACAAGCTACCGGATTCAGTAACTACTAACAGCCTACATGGCCACTCCATATTTGCCCTCTTCCATGGAGGTGCCAAAGACATGAAGGCCTTCCTGGAACTTCCTTACACTTATCTGTCAGTGTCCTGCCGGGCTCACCACTGCATCCTTTATGTATAAAAGCTGTTAACCAAAAAAGGAGCATCTCTGAGGAGTAGAAATCTGAAAATTACATTCTTCTAAATACATATATATCTACAGCTTGTCAAACTGGCTTAGCTTTTCCTTGTATTCTCTCAGCCCCAGTGGGAGATAATTCGCTTCACTTTCATGTGATTTTTGAATTCACTTCATCCTATGGTTTCTCTGAACTGTCTTGTAGGAACTACTGCCTAATGCACTTTTTAGTTAAGCAGTTTGTATTCTGCCAACTGTCACTCAAAGTAGTATAGAAATTCACTTATGTTCCTGCCTATTTAAATCAACAAGGACAAGAATGACATTTGCTTGACAAAACTGTTACACCTTTAAAAACAGCATTGAAAAATTTAGCAATACAATTACATTTATTCTCTTCTGCAATGTTCTTCCTCAGTTACAGAGTATTCCATTGACATCTGACAGAATTCAGTTGAAATTTGAAATTTTCAGGTCAGTATCCCTGTCAAAACAACAGATTAACAGAGTAAATTTGTTTTTATCATTCCATAACAAACCAAGTTGGGGTTTTTTTCGAAGTGAATGCATCTTGCTATTTCTAGCAAACATATAAGAATACCATACAAAATTTCATGCGGTTTCAGGAAGACTCTATCTTTTTCAAGAAGTAGGAGGTGGGAGACTAGAAGAGCAAACAAGCAAGGTATTTCACTGAGAATGGAAACAATGAAACCTGGTTTCCTATGGATTTGTGCTATGGATTGAGCTCTATGTGACTTCTCTCCTGCCTATTAAGGATCCTGTTTATGCTCCGTAATTCCCCTCAGATCATTAAAAGGGTCTTGCTCTTTATCCAGACATGTACGTTTTAAAAAATGTATAGCAACTTGTTAGATTTTTTACTTTTTCCCCTCTGTCTGCAATTCCCCAGAAGGTTCAACATGCTGTACTGGGCGAGACAGAGGACTACATTCTTTGAACACTGGTTGCTCTCTGTTGTTTACAATAGTAAATTCTATTTCACAAATGTTCCCCAACTTCCATATATTTATTTATAACATTTGATATATTTATTTCTTGTATCTATTTTCAGTAAATACTTTCAGGAATTTCTTCTGTTTTGCGGGACACAACCATTGATGGAACATAAAGGATTTCTACTGCATGACCCACACAAAAAAAATCTCTAGGTAAATCTCTGATAGAAGGAGGACCACAGTTTTCATCTAGAGGAAGCTCTGCATGTAGCTAATGGCTTATCTCACTGGGAAGTTTAAGATTAAAGACTGTCAGGCTATAGATGCTCAATGCTTTCTCTCAGACACCTGCTGATGCCATGATTACTCCACAGGCAAAACGAAAGTCAGCTCTGAAATACCATCACTAATATGATTAGATGGCCAGTGGTATATAGCTAGACCCACTATCTGTGAGCAGGAGAATTCTCTGCAGGGGGGAACAAGGACAAAATAAGGAACTCTCAAATACAAAGTGTTATTTTTTTAAAAAGCGTACTTCCCTATCCTGATGCAAGCAAAATGCTGTACCAACTTGAGGTACTGTGAATCAAGAAGACGAGTTCTTTTGGAGAGAAAGAAAAGGGTTTCAACTTAACGAAGGGAAAAACTCCAAAATCTAACACCAGATAAACCAAGGGCTGAAACTGCAACGAGGTACTGTGCCCACCTTGAGGCAGAGTGCTGAAATGTAAACTCCTGCCTACTGAGGCAGGTCAGAGATGGTAGATTACACTCTCATTCCTTCCAGCTTCTACTCTAGGGAATACCATAAATATCATAAATGGCCTCTTTTCTTAGTCACTGGTCTGGAAACTTGCAGTTAATTAATTTTACCCCTTTCAACATAAAGGTCTAGGACTCTATCCAATTTTTTTTTAGTCAACATCCAGCAATAAATGCAAGTTTCCCCAGGCTTAGCTAACAGTTCATAACAATGATTGGCAGCTCCCTCCAAGGTCTCCGTGGATCATCCAGAATCACAGCCTGCCCCTGGAACTGCACAGGGGGTCTTTTGTAAATATTTCTTTCACAGCCTTGCCCAATCATACAAGTCAATTCAGCATGAACTGAATTTTACTCACACTCACCTAGCAAAAAGAGAGTTCAGGTGCTTGGTCAGGAAAATATTTTGAACTGGGAACTTTTTAGGAATAAATTACTACTAATTAAGTTACCCATACTGGAAGAGGAAAAACTGGGTTTTTTCCTCATCCTGGAAGGAATAAAACCCACTTACCTATTTTCTTTTACAGTTATCTACACTGCTAGGATATATGCTTTTCTACTTATTTCAGCTAACCATCTCCAGCCAAGGATGCAAAAATCCCAAGATCAGGAAAGCACACAGGCTGACTCCAAACACTACTGGTTCCAGCATACAGCTACAGAGAAGACAACTTGTGCCCTGCAACTTATGCTTCTTGACCAACCTGCATCTTCTATGCAGTCACTGATTATAGAATAAATATATCAAAGGGAACAAACTTAAATAGTAAATCTTTGACAAAATAGACATAAAAATTACAGTTAATTTAGCAAACATAAGGTCCTCTTAACAGCAAAACTCTACAAAAGCACAACTGGCATAACTACTTCATGGCTTTCATGCTTTTAAATAACTTCAACCTAGACAGAGCATTCAGAAAGAGAAAACATTTTATAGTAGGTATTACAATGGAAATCAAAGTGAAATGCTAACTAATTTAAGCCCTGGTGCTGCAACTACTTCACTTACATATCTGTTTGCAAGAGAAAGGTCTTAACTGCACAATGAAATAAATCTTGAGAGTCCTGTATCTGAAAACGGGATGAAACAGTTCTTAGAATACCAGAAAACAAGGGTTCTCTCAAACAGTAGTGACAGCCTTAAAATTCTCCACACGCACTTCTGAAAAAGAAAGGGTTGATTTGCAAAACCTAGTAAAACTCAGCATCGAACAAAACAACATTGTCTGGGTCTCTTTATGTGGCCTGCCTGGGAGACCAGCAAATAGACTGATTTAGTTTAATGTTATACAGAAAACCTACCTGTAAAATCAATCATGGTAAGCTCTGCACAGGAAGTTCAGGGCAAGGGTGAAGTAGCCAGTTGTAAAGTGTTGTTCTTGTGTTAAAGGTCCATTCAAACATGCAGTTCTTCTCTGCAGTTCTCTCTTTAATTAAAGATGCACGAGAAACACCCTCAAGATGCTGTAAGTTAACATCACAATTTCATTGATTCTAAAAAGCCACCAAAACAAAGTACTGGAATGTAAACTATGAAAATGCAGTTTTCATTTCAGATTACAAGGCTTTCATTTTTTAAAAAAAGCATACTTTTTAGGGAAGTAAGGAAGCTTCCCTAAAAAAGGAAGCTTCCTAAAGGGAAGCTGTCTTTGTTACTTCTCAACCCTCCAAGCCCCCACGAGGCATGCCAGAGTTGTCACGTTTTTTTAATTAAGTATTTAAGCATGAAACATGTTCCACACAACTCATGTATTATTCCTTCTAAGAATATAAAACAATACAAGGAAGAGTGGTCATATGTGATGCACAGATCAAAAATATTTTGTTCAGTTCATGGAAATACCTGTCTACTGTGATGTGCGCTCTACCTGCTGATGTGCATATTTCATCTGGCTGACAAGGATACTCATTATCTTTGTGAAAATGATGAATAACCTTTAACTTCTTGAGAAATTACTGAAAATGAAAGCCTGACAAAGATGGGCTGAACCTGAAGTGATCCATTCTAGCTGAGGCAAGCAGAAACTGGAATGTATCCCTTTCATAGCTCAGTATTTTTGGGAACCATTTTGGTGCTTATGGCCAGGCAGGAATTAGTATTTCTTGGTGTCTGCGCATCACTTCACCCAGACAGAAGCCTGTGCACCATAGTCCTCCACACAAAAACCCTTTTCCCTGCTCCCTTACTGCTCCCCATCACGCAAGTCTAAACAAATAAAGAGGGCACATGCATATGGCATTTTGGGATGCAAATGTCTGTCAGAATCTTTGTTAAACCTGCCAGACCTTCCCAATTTGCTTAGCTTTGTAACAAACCCCTGGTTTGTATCAATCCCCCTAGTTATATTTGCTGTCTGCACTGAGGTATCAGACAAACCATTCATCTTTTAATTTACTGTTTGCTGCACCCTGAAGCACATTGCTTACCTGAAACAGGTTAAAAGCTCTAGGAAGAGTTCATTATTATATCTCTGCACTTGTGAGACCTCATCTGGAGAACTGTGTACAGTTCTGGTGTCCTCAACATAAGAAGAACATGGAACAGTTGGAGCAAGTCCAGAAGAGGCCAAGAAGTTGGGAAGATGACTGAAGCACCTGCCTTACCAAGACAGGCTGAGAAAGCTGTGTCTGTTCAGCCTGGAGAAGAGAAGGTTCTGTGCAGACCTCACAGCAACCTTCCCGTATCTGAAGGGCCATACAGGGATGCCAGAGAGGGACCCTTTGTCAGGAACTGCAATGATGGGACAAGGAGTAATGGGTACAAACTGCAAGAGGGAAAATTTAGGTTAGATATTAGAAAGAAAATTTTCACTGTGAGGGTGGTGAGACACTGGAACAGGTTGTGAAGGGCAGCTGTGGATGCCCCAAACTTGGCACTGTTCAAGGCCAGACTGGATGAGGCCTTGAGCAACCTCGTCGAGTGGAAGGTGTCCCTGCCCATGGCAGGGAGGCTTGGAACTGATCTTTAAGGTCTCTTCCCACACCTTAACATTCTATTATTGTATTAACGTACTCAGACACGTGACCGGTCAAGCTAACCTAAATAAAGAAAACGTTGGCCCTCAACTAGAAAACTAATTGCCTTTTTCCCTCTTCCTTAACCTTAAATTCCGCCCATCCTCTGGTAAACACTACGGCAGCAGCCTCGGCCTGGCCCCGCCTCCGAGGCTGCCTCAGGCCGAGCAGGGCCTGTCGCGCCCGAGGCCTCGGGGGACACCGCCCGCCCGGGGTTTGGGGCACTCCCGTCCGGGGCGGAGCGGGGCCGGGCCGGAGGCGGGGCGGGAGCGGGGGCGGAGCGCGGCCCCGACATGTCCAAGCACGTGTTTCTCACGGGACCCCCAGGTAATGGGGGCGGGAGGAGCCCGGGGAGCCGGGCAGGGGCGGTGGCGCGGTGGAGGGGATGTCCTGGGACAGGGCCTGGCCCGGCCCGGCTTGGCCCGGCCCGGCCCTCCCCTCCGTCCTGGGCGGTGCCGGCGGGGCTGTGAGGCGCTCAGAGCCGGGAGAAGGCAGCTGCTGCTGGGCCTCGGCACCGGCCCGGGCTGCGAGGAGGCCCTGGGAGCGCCTCCAGCTGCAGCTGGGCCCGGCACTGCCCGAGGTTCCGCGGCTGCGGGCCTGGAGCTCCCCCCCGCTTCCCCGTGTCGAGGTCAGAGCTGTTGCACTAGTTATTTTGTTCCTAATGGAATGCCACTTTACCTCTCCGTCCAGTCCTCTAAGGCATGTACTTTTCCAGGCGCTGCTGCTTTGTCCCTGGCTTCTGCCCTGGAGTTCAGTGTTGGGGGAAAAAAACCCTCCTGGACAACTAATCCTGCTTGAATATAAACTGCAGCCATTAATAATTTCTGAGAGCTCATCTTTCCTGTAACTTAATTGTAGTGATTTAGCACTTCCAGCCTCAGTGAAGTCCAGGTGTAGGTAATAATTGGTGTCCGGGATGGGCAGGCCTTGATCGAAGCAGTGGAGTAGTTTGTCATGGTAAGGGAATCGGATTATTGTGGGGGCCGAGTGGGACATAGTATGACGGTCAAACTCTATGGTTGATAAAGAAATTAACCAGTTATTATGATTGTAGAGCTCTCCTTTGTGGTGTGGGAGTAAAGCAGTGGGCCTTTATTCTCCTTTTTGTGAACCTCTTGCAGATGCCTGTCTTGACTGGAATTAATTTAAAATGCTGCTGCTAGGCTGAGATAGGAACACATTCCACCCACTTCACACTGGCTTTCCATCCACTTGCATGAAGGCAGCCTTTCAGGAGTTGGAGATGTTAAGGCTGCTTAGGTCTTGTCTCTCTTCATTTACCTGAAATGGAATGTACTGTTTTGATTAGCTAAATGTGTAACTTAAAGCTTTCTCAAACTTAGTTTGAATCACTTTTGCTTTGTTTGGCAGTTTACTGAATGAATGTAAACAAATCAGAGATAGCAAATCCACTTAACAAAATTAGTATAAATTCACTTACAAGAGACAAGGCCTTGAAAAGATGTTAAATACTTTGGGTGCCACATCTGTCATTTTTTTGTTGTTCAACTTCCAGGAAGCCCTCTTCTTCAAATTTGAAAAGTTTGCTTAAGCGTTTGACTAGATGCCTTTGAAGCCACAGAATATTTTGTCATTGGTATTGACTGTTAGGAAAGCAGTTGCTAAATATGCTTAAAGTCTAAAGTAGAAATTTGGTGTGTGCATGTTGAAATGATTTTTCTTGGCATCTTTAGGCTTCTCACATTTGGTCTGTGTTCCTCATCTCGAGGAATTTGAAGGTTTATTCTGCAGGATTATTTTCTATCATCTGAATTTTTTAGAGCAGTGATTCAAAATGAATTTATAGCACTAAATTTTGTGAGAGGCGATAAAGGTGAGTTTAAAAGGAGATTGTCGAGGGATGTACTTGTACAATGACAAAGGAGAAAAACTGAAAGGATGTCTGGAACATGGCCAATGTTCACATTGTAAAAGGTGGATCAGACTGTGCAAGGAGATATCAGGTGGCGAGAGTTTTAAGGACCTGTTTAGGGTAAGAAAATGAATTGTAGAGTCAAAAGATAATTAATGTAAAAAGAGACTTGAGGAGGTTTAAAGGAGTATCAGCTATGAGGCCAGACCAGGTTGCTTTATCCAGTCATGTCTTGAAAACCTTAAAGTATGTGAAGACTGCACAGCCTCTCTGGGCAGCCTGTTTCATGGCTTCATTGGCCTCACAGTAAACAAGCTTTTCTCTGTACCTAGTCAAAATGTCTCTTGATTCATTTACCAGAAGAAACATTTTTCTGTTATTGGGACTATGTATGACCTGGTATCTCAGGGACATTGAGTGCTTCTGATTTCTAGGACATCAGTGGAAGTAGTGTGTCCTTTGTGCCAGTCAGGCATCTGGTAATAGCAGTCAGCTTTGACCTTTTGATCTAAAAGGGGGGTGAACTTAGTTCTGTTCTTAAAAGTAGTGAATATCAGTGGTAGAAAGGGAGATTCATCAGTCACTCTTCCAGCAAGCTTGGGTATCAGTTTTGTATCACGGATTTACCTGCGTCGTTGTAAGTTTCGAGACCTGCTCATGCATCATCTAAGCTAACAAATTCATTGGTAGCCTGGGATATTTGTACCATTCTGTTGTGAAACTTTACAGTGTCAGTACAGGATGGACTTTAAAAGATGCTTCTGTTCTTTCCTGCCATTTAGAAAAAGTAATTTGCAAACTTCAGAAGTAATCAATGTTCCTGCTGAACGGAATCATTACTCCGGCGTTTAAAAAAATGGGCTTTTAGTGCAGAAGATTAATGCTGTGTGCTTTTTTCCCTTCTTTATTTTTAGGGGTTGGAAAGACTACTTTGATCCAGAAAGTCACTCAAGCTCTGAAATCCTCAGGCGTTCCCATTGATGGATTTTACACACAGGAAGTTAGAGAAGGTGGCAGGAGAACAGGATTTGATGTTGTCACTCTGTCTGGAAACCGAGGACCTTTATCTAGAGTCAGGTACTGAAGTTTTAATAACTATAAGCAGCTTATTGTTTTATGTGTCTGCTCCAGTCCTTTGGCATGTTAAATGCTCCTCCAGAAGGTGATTTCCAGCACACATGGCTTTCATGGTCAAGTTCTTAGCTTGGTTTTTTTGTGCTGGCTGATACCAGGACACAAAATACTATATTGTATATGTAGGTAGTGTCTCTGTTGCACAGTGAAATATTGAAAATGTCCTAGGCAGGGCTGTTCTCCCTTACTGGCTGTTTTACACCAGATAAAGAGAAAGCGCTGCTGAGCCTTTTACTATGAGGCCAAGTCCCTTTGGGATACGGTTAAGTAGCTTATTGTGGGCAGGGAGGAAGATTTTTGTGTTTCCACTAACTGATTTATGGAGACAGAAGTGGAAAATGAAAAGGGAAATTGCATATAGCATTGTTTTTAAGAACATTTGTCTGGTCCACAAAACTTGCCCGTGAATTTTAAGATCAACAGGGTTTCAGAAAAAAGTGCCCTGGGGGGGGGCGGGGGCGCTAAAGTGCAGAGTGCCTCACAGTCTCTCGTGATTCACTGGACTTAGATTGTCACACTTAAGTGCAAAACTTAGTAATTTGCATTCTGCTAATAACAGAGGTTCACCTAGCACAGTGTGGTACAGCACATGCACACTGAGTATTTTTCCAAGATCGTTTAAAGGTTTTGCAGCCCATGCTGAGATGATACTGCTATGATGCTGTCTGTAGTGTCACATTATGAAATTGAAAGATCTGAACTGCAGACACGAGTTTTGATTTCAGTGTAAATATACCTGCTGACTTTTAAATGCCATTGTCCTTTCACATACTGTTGAAATTTGAGCTTGCCTAGTTGTGAAGGATGCATATGGTATATTTATTATCTGACAGCAAGCTATCTGCAGTATGACTTACTGCATGGTTTAGAATTTCTTTCCCTTCCTTTTTAAGAAGAATTAAGGGGATTTGATTTATTTGGATAACTTCTTATAAATTCCCTTGAAATGACTGCAGTGAATTCTTGCTAAACTCAGTACTTAGAAGGAATTGTGTATCTCTTTTTCAGCCCCAGTTCTGATTCTTCTGCTTCAAGACGTGAATACCGGGTTGGACAATATGTTGTAGACCTTGTTTCATTTGAGCAGTTGGTTCTACCTATGCTGAGAAATGTGAGTATTCTATGAAAGCTGCTGATAAATGTATGCTTTATGATAGTCAGTGTTATTGGAAGGCCCTTCTACAGAGCCAGTTTTTGATATTAATTAACGGCCTGTTTCTTGGGTATTGCTGGTTCTGATTGACTTCAGAGTCAGGAAGCTGGAGGGGCAAATCTGGCTAGTTCTCTTGTCATTATTGTGGTGTTGGAGAGATGGCAGTCCTGTGAGCAGGACCTCCGTGGCCTGAAGAGGCAGCAGATAGGAAGTTTCTTCCTATGTCACTGTCTCATACTGGAAAGCAAACAAAATGCACAAGTGGCTTTCCATGGAGAACTGGATGGAGTCAGTGGGTCTAAGAAAAAGGGTTTTGCTGCTGCTCTTCTTTACAGACTTTTTTTCCCCCTCTTCCTCTGATTCCCATCTTCTTACAGTAGAAGCATTTGTTTCTTGAATCCAATGAGTATTTTTGATTACCACTGTATAAATACCTGCACACTGATAATAGCAGCCTGATTATTGGTGATTTAGCTGGCTGCACAAGGAGTGCTTTGGCTGTGACAAGACTTTCCACACTATCTTTTTCCTATCCTTTTGCTAATATTCTGTCACTGCCTTTTTCCTTCTCCTTCCTCTCTCTGACTCCAACCTTTCCCTTCTCCAAAATTAAACAAGAACAGATCTGATTTTGGCAATAACATACCACAAACAGTGTGCAGCAGCTGCTGAGCTGTACTACTAAAAAAATCCTGTTGTGATTTTACTACACTGCCAAAGCTCAAGGGGACAGGGGAAGAAGGGATTTTTTTGTGAACTTAGAACAAAAAAACCCAAAGAGGTGCAAGGAGCAAAAATGAGATCGAGGATCTGATTCTTGTTTTTGTCAAAGAACATTGAAGTCTGAGAGTAGGGAAGCAAGGGAAAAAGGAAATAATAATAAAATGGACAACTTTTATATGTTAAATTTCACTGTAACTATATTTATGATGTTACTAAATAGAAAGATAGTTTAATAAAAAATACTTCGTTAAGTCAGTGCTGTACTTGGAATCCTTTTACCACTGAATTAAGGTGAAATCCAGAAGAGATCTTAGAAAAGTGTTAGCAGTGTTGAATTTTTTCCATTACTTATATAGCTTTCTGCAAGTACAAGAAGCTGAAGAGAAGAACTGGGGCCAGCAGAGTCACACAGTGCATGTGCCCATGCTCATAGAAAGTGCTGTTTATCAGTTTTGTGAGAATGTGGTCACACATGAAGATGGCCCAAAATAGAAGAGGAGAGTGAGGAAGATCAGAGAACTGAAACAAGGAGAGACAAATGAAGAATGAGGGCAGGAGAGTCATAGGTATGTTCTGGTTTGATGAGAGAGCAGCACAGAATGGGCATGTGCCCGTTTAGACTTGAGGACAGATTCAGCTCTTAAGGCTTTGTGCACTCCAGTGACAATGGGCTAGATCCTGCAGTGGAAGATCTCTCTGGTTCTGCAAGCTGTATCAGGCAGGACTGATAGTTTTGTCAGTTTCTTTTCAAGGCAAAATACTCTCTTCTTCAATATGTGACCTAGTGACTAGTATTGGCTTTTTGTCTCACTGGTCTATTAAAGGATTTTAGATAAAACAGCTACTCAGTAGGGACTTACCTTGAAAGGATTTTAAGGATGCATGTTATACAGTTCTTTCACCTTCCCAGAAGCAAATACTTTGCCTTCACAAGGGGAGATGCTTCAATTTTTCTTCTTTTTTTTTTTTAGTTTCTGTATAATATGGCTTGTATTGGTGCATATTCATGGATCTATAATGGTTTTGAATTGAGTTGATTTTCTCCTCACTTCTATAAATAATGGAGTAGAGTTCTCAGTCACTTTTACCAAAATAGGGTAGGTGGTGCAGTTGAAAAGTTCCTCTGCTTTGCGAGCTGCCTTTTCCTCAGTAGCAATCACCCTTGTTTTCTCCTGGACTTCCCTGCTGCTCCAACAGCCTGCAGCATGGCACTGTTTGGCACAGTATTCACTTCATGAAAAAAAGCAAACAAACCACAAATGTGGTTAACTGTGTCTCTCCTACTATCCAGTGGCTAGGACTATAGAATAAGGTATATCTCTATATATATATATATATATAATGTGAGAGAGGCTTGCCAACAGCTTGGTTGATATCCAGACAGCTTTGAAGAAAGCCAGTAGCTCTGAATGAAATGCTCCATCATCCCAACTACAGGAAGAGAAACTTCCAAATCTAGATTTAATGGAAGTCTTTTTTTAGATACCTGTTTTGTGTGACTACTGATTACATAATTAAATGTAATCACTAAATGCATAATTTAGTGGGAAGAGTAAAGTTTTTAAAAACTGTTGACCCTCAGAATGATTGAGAGCTGCTCGTAGGCAAAGTGCAGTTCTTAATTGTCAAGTAGCTCATATTGGACCATGGTGAGAATTCTGCTTTAAAGGAAACCTGATATCATGGATATTTCCTATTGCAGTTGGTATTTATGCTTGTTGTTGTATGGTATGGTTGTTTAAAGGAAAAAAAAAATCTGTCCTAAAAAAAAACTTACAGCTTTATAAGCCTGTCATTTACCAGCAGTAGCTTTGACTTTTCACTTCCCCCAGTATTACAGTTGAATTTATTTCTTTTGCCAGCATAGAAATTACATCTGTTGCTTGTTTTAAGTTTTGCTGTTTACAGTCTCTTGATGCACTTTTCTACAGGTAAACCATGGTGGTGATACAGAGAAAAGAATTTGTGTCATAGATGAGATTGGTAAAATGGAACTCTTCAGCCAGGCTTTTATTCAAGCTGTTCGTCAAACGCTGGCTGGCTCAGGGGCTGTGGTGCTTGGAACTATTCCAATACCTAAGGGAAAGCCACTGGATCTTGTTGAAGAAATAAGAAGTAGGAAAGATGTTAAAGTGTTCAATGTGAGTAATATTTAATATCCTTAAAGAGCCTTCTGTTCTAGGTTACTGGTTTATATTTGGCTCTGTGTTAAAACTGTTACTGCCAATTGATAGCTGTGGGCAGCTTGCATGAAATATGTTTTTTAGTTTCCATTTTATTCTTAATGGGCAGGTGTTCACCTTATTAAAAAAATTCCATTTGGCACTTACTGTAGCAGTCTCACACAGCTGGCTTTGCTTGTGAGGGGCTGCAGAAGTAATGCTATAGTTGTTTTAAAAGGTTTCTTTGCTGTAGTATTATTGCTGTATAGGTATTCATTATTCCTAAGAGTTAAATCTTTTGAAGTACAGACAGATTTTTAAGCTTTTTTGTTTTTTTCCAGACTGGCTTGCAGAAATATTGCCAGTAATCATATTAAAGGAAAAAAAAAAAAAAAAACAAACGGAAAAAAGGCAGCAGTGGAGTTTGCAGGAATGATTTATAGAAGAAAGACAGTTGTAAATGGAGTGTACTTTCTCTGGAGTCAGTGAACCAATTTTGGAATTCATTATGTTACTTTTACATACATAATTTTCAGAATATTAGGGCCTCAGAGTACATTTCTGATCAGTTACAAGGCGGTTCTCAAAAACTTACCATGGCAAAACATAGCCTGTTCCTAGGAGCGCATGTGTGAGGTTTCCTTAACATCAGTAAGTGTCCCTGATGCTTCACAAAAACAAGCTAAAGGCACCTCTCACTCCTTTATATTGTTTCCTATTCAAAGCTGGCTTAAAAAACTGCAGTGCTCAAAGTTCCTCAGCTTTCCTTTAACTGAGGGTCCCATCATCATCTTCAGTTTCTGTTTTTATATTAAATGCTGATTTAGTTATATGCTAAAGCAACTGTAAGAGCAAAGATGAGAGATTATTCCTTTCCTTGTATAAGCATTCAACTCCCCCCATTCCTTTCAGAGATAAATTTCCAGGTTTTTCCACTACCAAGCTGATGTGTGTTCATAGTCAGGCTGTTGACAGAGATGCACATAAATGTGAATTTTGTATGAGTTACTTTACAGTGGCAGGACTGGGGGGAAGAGGGGATGGAGAAGCCTTGCTGAAAGTACCAGTCATTCAGTGCTTGGGCTGCAGTTGTGGCAGGACAGTGGTGTATACATTTGGTCTTCTTAGGAGAGGAAACAAGGGGCTAGAAAAGAGCATTTGGCTTTTCAAGGAAGCCTTTGAGGCTTCTACTGTCTCTTTTTATCTGGTGATACTCAGAGGGCACGGGCTACTCAGCCCTGGGTTTGCAGCTGTATCAGTCTGCTGATGGATCTTTCGCTCAAGCGCTGACTGCAGCCAGCAAAAGTCTTTCTATAAATTTCAATGGAGCAGTGTTTTCTCTAGCTAAAAGATCTTTACTAAAACAATGACCCATCCTGTTCACGCTGCTGAGATTAGGACATGCTGGTTTCTTTAATTAAATAGAGATCTCTGGTGAATCCATTAACCAAAGGCATGGATGTGAAATGTGTGACAGACTGCAGTCATTCCCAGGTGTCACAGACCTTCTAAGCTGAAGTCTTGTGCAAGAGAGCATCTGTCTCTCTTGCTCCAGTGACACACTACATGCTCTTCCCAGCTGGTTAAAATGTGTGCATGAGTAGGAACAGAACCTGCCTGTGAGGAGTCAGAGGTGTTAGTAGCTGAAGTGAATACTAGGTCACCAGTTGTGTTTTTCAAGGGCTGTGGCATGGGGAAACCTGGAGTGCCCAAATAGCTCACAGTCACTAATTTCTTACTAACTTGTATGGTGCCTGGAAGTGTACAGAAGTAGGTGGCTACCTTCCAAAAGCATTCTGCATGCTTTGTCATTTAATATGGAGTTAAGCTGCATTCAAATAGCTCATCTCAGTTTTTTCATCCTGCTCCTAGTGTCACAAGGACAGTTCTGATGAGAGAACAGCTGTTTGGGGTTTTACAGTCCCTTCTGTCTTGAAAGCATATTTTGTTGGTGTAAATGGGCCCAGATGCCCTAAAAGCATTTGGTCCCAAATGTTTAATTTATTATGTTTAGGGCACTTAACTATAGGAGCTCTGATATTTAACACGTTTGTTTCTATTGTTGCCCAGTTCCATTTTGCTGAGAACTAAACTTTCCAGTGAAACTACAGAGGCTCTTTTTGCACTGCCTGCGTCTGTGTAGTTTTGCAGACATGGTGGCATGAATAGGATCAGGTTATCCTTAGCAGCTGGCAGATACTAATTTTCTCCCATTTTCCCATCTATTAATTTTGCTTGCATGAAACCCATTAGTGAAGTGTGGTTGCATATGCCTATTAAGAAAGAAAATAGTTAAATGGGTAGGAAGAAGAAAAGGTTCCATTTGAACAGATTGTACACGAGTGGTTTCCTTGATGGTATTTTTAACAGTTAGGGGAAGAAAGCTTTTGTCCTCTATAGTTGCCTGCTTGGAGTCTAGGTGGTAATTTCCTCCAAATTACATAAATGCTTAATATAAGCAGCATCTACAGTTATTTTCAACTCCTTTCTAAAAACATACCCATCTGTTTGTACATTCAGTGCAGATATGGGAGATTTGTTCTCTCTGGGAAAGCTGCCTGCACAGAATGTCTCCAGATCTTAAGAGGAGACTTATATCTATCAAGCAGCCTTTGTAAAACAGTTGTGAAAATTTCCCAGCACTTGGCACTTTCTCTCTGCTGCTCTCACTGGACTTCTGGCATGTAGGTATGGAAAAAGGATAGATAAAATGTAATATTGTTTTCGTTGGCTATGAGGGAGTGGGAAGAGCTATTAAATGTGCAGAAGGTCCTTTGAAAGTCAGGATATCAGTACACTTGCTGTGAGATTTTGAGTTTGGCTCATCTGTGCTGTGTGTTGTTTACCTTGGGGTCCCAATAGCCTTACTGAAGAGCATTCTTTGTTTTCTTGCTTTCTTTGTTTTTGTGGGGTTTTCTGTTTATCTTATAAAGCTTGGACTGATTCTCAATAAATACAGTGACATTTTCAGGCAGATCTTCCTTTTCATTACTCTCCCCCCCTTTCTTTTTTCAATGTCACTTTTTCATTAGTCCCATGTTGATCTGCTGTCTTGAATTCAGTGAGACCACTGTCTGTAGGTTTTACAGTGTTGGTTTACAGCATTTGGATAGGATGTGTGTGACTGTAAATAGTGGTAGGCTCCTAGGGCCAAATTCCTCAGATAGAACTGTCACCTATTTAACAACAACAACAGTAATAATAGTAATACTTTCTCCTGTTCGTTATTGACTGTAGTACTGGAACGGATACAAACTCTTGTGTTCACATCTTAAATGCAGATATAGAGAGTGCAGTGGAACCTTGCTGGTAGGGAGTTTTATGCTGTGCATGGTGTTGTCTCTTTCCTTGTCAAACAGCTTTTCTACAACTTTGTATGAATGCCCTTACTTATATTTTCGATTCATGTGTCTTTGTCTGATTTCTTCCTGCCCTATCTGCAGGGGTCTGAACAGTGGGGAAAACTTCTTAGACTTTTTAAAATGAAGCTTTTGCTGATGCTTCACAGTTGCTTGTTACCCCTTTACAACCCCAGTCATCTCCCCAGGTTTTGTTTGAGTGAGTAATGCATGGCACTGTGGGTCACAGGGCTTTGGATCAGGACCCAGTCTGTCAGGAAGGGATAATTTACACACACACAGCCCCCCCAGCTCTGTGCCCCTGGGAGCTGAGCTGACTAGCAAGCACCAGCACTTGCTTGGCAGTTTACAGTCATCTGTATGTACTGGAATGCAGAGGGACCCAGCAAAAGACAGGACACTGGACTATGTGGATTTTCACATATGCTGGACTTAAAGCCCAGCATTCTCATGGACTGGTCAGCCAAAGGTGTATCTCAGTGTGCTGCAGAACACCCCAGCTCTCTCAAGTAGTCTTATTTCTTTTCCAAGGTGTTTCTCTCCTGTAGCAATAAGGTTTCTCAGAGTACAAAGTTATGCTGCTAAACCTGTTTTAATTTTTTTTCTTTGCAGATGTTTTTGACTAGGTCTGTCATCTTAATAAATACAACTCTTTCAAGTAATGAAGGCATAAGAACTCCACCTTATAGTAGGAAAGTTAAATTTGGTAGTTGAAAAGGATTTCTAGTAATGACAAAAGTGCATGCTGGTTCTTTGAGTGATTCTTGTTAGTTACTCAAGCCCTTAATAATACTGCAAAATACCACAGGTAATTAAATCAAAAAGATCACTAAATATTCAATTGTGGCTTTTCTGGGTTTAGCATACTGTGTTCTCAGTAGCAGAAGAAGGCAGGTGTTTGACACTCAATATTCCTGCACTGAGAAAGAAAGGCATTGGAATTTCTGCTTTGATTGTTTTTGAAGTAAACACCGGTAGAGAAGCCATTCACGAAATTACATCATTTTAATTTCTCTTTCTCTAGGTTAGTAAGGAAAACAGAAACAGCATTTTGCAAGACATCTTGGCAGCTGTGGAATCCTGCAGAAAATGAAGACCTTTTGTGTCCTGTAAACACTAAAGCTTTTATTTCAACAAAACATTACAACATTTTGCGGATGGTTTAGAGTGTGTCCTTCCTGCTTTAGCCCCCTGGAGGCTTTATTGGAGCCTTCAGGGTAAGCAGGGTAAAGCTGGTAATACTCTAAAATGGGAAAATGGGATAGCAAAATTGTAATTTATTCAGTTCACTGAATTAAAAAAACTGAACAGATGTGTAGCTAACATCCAGTTCTAATCAGGGTATTAGGAGGTTAGGTGGTCAACTCTGATCCAAGTTACCTCACATGAAAACAATTAACTGTAAAACCTGTTTGAGATCTTAGTCTTTCTGAGCGTGTTTGGACTGTTCTGCCTAGAGATCAGTTCAGTATCTGGAACATAGCCCTGGTGCAACAGAACAGAACCCTTTCCAAAATGTATATGAGTCCTGCCTGGTTTATGTAGGATTATTTTGCTGTTGGTGACCCAGCTTAGGTGTGTCGAAGTGTGTTTTAGCATGGGTGCTGACAAATCAGCAGGTAGAGGGAATAAACAGATGTACTCTCTCTTCCTACCCCCAGGCCACCCTGTCAGCAGTTGCAGTATAAGAAGGGTTATCCAGAGTTTCAAGGAAGCTTCCTGTAGTCATGAGTGACATTTACAAAATTCCATTTTGGGAGGAAAAATAGCCAGGTCTACTCTCTCTTACATGGCCCAGGCACTAATTGATAAGAGGACTGCATTTTTAATTCATTTTCAATGTTCTGATGACAATCCTGTCCCACACCCCCTTACAAATAATATATATATAAATCTTTAGAGTCCATGAAGTTCATAAAATCTTGTGTTTTTCATGCTGAGTTCGTTAAGTCATGATCGACTTAATATTGCATTTGTCTGTATTCATTTTACAATCTGTTATGTTTATTGATACTTACGTTTGGATTTTTTCCTTACTCAATTCTGTACACGCTTAATGGTGAAATAAGAAGTGTTTGAGAGTATTAGACAATGTGTTTTCCTGTGAGGAGTGCAGATGTGTTCAGCAAAAGTACTGCCAGTTAATCAGTTTTGCATGTTGTGAAAACAGAATTCCTTCCCAGGTGCACACTGTTCATTGTAAAATTTATGGTCATCTCTGGCTGAAGAATGTTGTTAAAAATTCAGTTGTTTCTTAACCTTTTTTCTGTTCCGTTCAATGACTGTTAAAATGAGCAAACTATTTCAAGGCATCTTCAAGTATCATTTTATTGATTTATTTCTGTAAAACTGACACCCAGAGTTGTATAGGGCTGGATGGGGACAGGTATTTTTACTCATGCCCTGCAAACACCTAGGAGAATGGATGGAATGTCCTTTTTCTTGCCTGTATTCAGAACAAGGGTCTGGTACAAGCATTGCACCCCCACAGGTGGTAGGAGGTGCATGCCATGTTAAAGGATGCCATAGGCTCATTCCCTGACTGCCCTGTTAGGGTCACCCTTCAGCCCAAATCCATTGGGATGGTAGATACTGTCTTCATCGTATTTGGGAAAAAGAAAACTGCTCTTAGGGTCTCCAACTGAGAATGTACAGCTCCTGGCTGCTTTTTGCAAAATAAGGTTGTGCCCTAAAGACACACTAATCCCTTAATTACTTCAGGCGTTTTACTCAGACAAAACACCTTTTTAGATGTGGAGGACTTGGGACCAAAGTAAACTTTTTCAGGGCTGTATGCCATAGGTTTTTGAACAGAAACCTCTCTGCGCCTAAGTGTTGGATGCCCTCCTGTTTCAATGTTAAGTCTCTTAAGCTGTAAAAAAATACGCTGCAAAAGAATAGTTCTTTCAATGATTAAAGAGTTACCCAAAATCTACCACGGTTTTAGTGGGACTGGTGTTGAGTCTTAAATGAGGACTGACCTTTAAAGCAAAATAAAAAATGGAGAGATTTGATGCTTCTCTGGTAGAGGCCGAGGAAGGGAGTTCTGTTAAGAGTCAGTCTTCTGAATTCTGGGTCAGCCAGTATTGCTGGGAGATCACTTAAAATGGTGTTTATTCCCCATAAAAGTAGATATATTGCCCTGCATGTAGTGCCATGATGCCTGCTGTAATCCTATCATTTAGTAGAGTGGGGGGGGAAAAAAACCCCAAACAATTACAAGATGTTTGGAGAACTTCTGATCAGTGCTTATAGTACTTCTATTGTCTCATGGTTCAAAGAAGACCTTTTGTAATGAGGCTAGATGGTCGCTAGAAAATGTAGGTGGATTTTTCGTTCTCTGGAACTGAGTGAAGTATCAGCCCTTTTAAACCAACGCATATTTTTGCTACTGACATCAGGGTCTCTTCTTTTCTGCTTCCTATCTCAGGATTGGTGAGAATCATTAATTTGTTGTTCTTTTTTTAAGCCCATTTTCTCTCTGAGCTAGAAGTGCTTTTCAAGAGAAATAAAGAAAAATTCTGTGATCTGTGTTCAGCAGGAGAATGTAGAATGACATTAACAGTCATGTCTGGCCTTTAAATCTCAGACAGTCCTGAAGATACGATTTGCCTGTTTCAAAAGTTGTCGTTCCAACTGAACCTAAGTTTTTATGACAACCTGTGTTTACTTTAAAGGTAAAAATTTATTGTCTGGTCTTGCACTAGTAAAATAATTGGAAGACCTTGAGAGCACTGTAACAGCAAACAGAGCATCCACAATTCCCCTGATGGGCAGATTTTATTAATAGCACACATTTGCAGAAAAGCACCTCTGATGTACCAGCTAGATTCCAGATGACAACATTAGTGCACCTGCAGGTTTTAATTGGTGCAAAAAGGGGAGAATGTGAGGTACCAATTACTGTCTTGAAGCCCAAGAATCAAGGACATTTTTGGTAACAAGGCTTGTAATTCCAACATAAAATTGCACACAGCATGGAATAAACAGGGCCTGCATTATTTATCTTGCATTAGGCAATTTTTGACTTGTAAAACTCAGTGAGAACAGTGAATCTTTGCTACTGGACCTACTGCAAAGTTAATTATAAGTAATATGTCTGTGTTGCAGATTTAAGGATGTACAAGCACTAGTGAAACATGGTAATTAAATACCAGCTCCTAATCCAGGGAGTAATCTAAATATGGCAATAATTGGGTATTTTAAAAAAATGAAAAATGCATTGATGAGAAGATGATTATCACATGCGGGAGAATCTCACTGGTAATTCTAATCTTCTGTAATGAGCTGCACAAAATTCAGCTAATCTTTAACTTAATTTTTCCAGTAAGAGAAGAGCTGTCAGTTGGTGGGCTAGAGACAAATGCAGATGACATTTCTTGCCTTACTCTAATATTCTTCAGTTTTTATAAAAAACTGTGAATGGCATCACAGAGTCCTAAGAACTTAATAGTGTCAAGAATATAATTCATAGTTTCGAGTATCTGGTCACGATGTCAGGGGAAAAAGACTCACGCTGGTAAGTCCTTTTAATTGAGGTTTGTCTCCAGTGAATGAATGCCAAGATTTTCTGCCTATGGGAATGAGGTGAGACTTTGCAAGAACTTCAGTTCTTCACGAAGAAGTTGCATGACACTACAAAATGGGGGGAACAGCCAGCACCTCTGGCTTTTATTTTTGGATGAACAGGAATGAACTTTGCAGACTACATCCATCACTAGCTCCTACTTGCTTGCTGTGGTGGGAAACAGCTGGGCTGAACGCCAGGTTGGGGCTCGCCGGTGTACCTGGTTGATGTGAGCAGTTCAGCAGCCTGTGCTTGGGTTTGGTAAAAAGTTACTGAAAGTCTTTTTGCCAGATCTTCAGGCCACGTTTCACCTTTAGGAGTGTAGCAACTGGCTTTTACTATACCATGTAAACAAGAGCCTTTTTGGGAAAGGAAGGTTTAGGAAAACAAAATGTGAGGGAGCTAAGTATCCCATGCTTAGTGCAAAGGCTGAAGTACTGTGTTTGTGCTTGTTTTACCATATATTCATTATCCTGCCTCTTGTAACCTGCTGTATTGTTTGTGTTCCTCTCCGGTTGCTGAGACAGTGTGGATAAAATCACTCCTAGCGTTTCTTCTCAGCAGTGGTGATGTTATCTGAGGTGAAGCTGGGGGGAGGCCAATAAGGCCTCTGTCTCTTCATCCCTTCTGACTTTTCTATGAAAGAGCTGCATGTACAAATGGTCTTGTAGATTGAGCACTTGATTTCCTCAAAGGATGCATTCAGCTTGCTAACAAGATGGGAACATCAGTTTCCATGTTGTAGGAACAAGAACATTCTGGACTGGCTGAATAAGTGGCCTCTGCAGCTCTGGAAAAATTAAGCAGAGCACCTGATGCAAAAAACCCTCAGGAACTCCTGATAAAAGGTACTTATGTGTTGGTGGTAGCATCTGTCCTGCATCACAGCTGTAGCAGGAGATCAGACTCATAGGCAAACTGTTAAGCCCGAGCAACTTCAGTGCTAAGTTTTAAGTGTTCAGCATTGTGAAACCCATCAGCAGTGCTGCAGATGACATAAAAGCAATGAAAATTGCATTTGCTTTTCATTTAGAGGCCAAAACCTGCCCAAAAAGTGGTGTACCTCCATCGTGCAACTCTGAGGCACCTCGTGTGTGAGGTTAAACAGCTTGATACTTAAGTCTTTCAGGAATAAAGGTATGACTCAAAGCCTTCATGTGTATGTAGGCACTGGTGGTGAGGACTCAGGTGCCTTTTGGTGGTATGCAGAGCTGCTTGGAGCAGCTTACTGTTGAAATTAGGCCTTGTGTAAAGGTTAGGTTCCTATTTATTAGCTTGGTGTGCCTCAGAGCCCTAAATGCACCTTCTGTCACAAGCAGAGTTAACTGGGTGTATCTCTACCTCATGCAAAAATGGGGGAAGTCTAAGATGTGTTTAATCAATACAACCTCATACCCAGTTGCAGGTTTCATTTCTAACCATTATGTCAGATCATTCTGTAGCATCGGCTCATATTTAAAACTGCTGCATACAGCAGTAGTCTTATTAATGAAACAGCAGATATATCTCCAAGAATAGGGAGAAATGTAACATGGGAGAGTTTGTGCTCATTTTGATTCTTTTTTTCTAGGTTACGCTTGTTACTCTTGGGTTTTTTCAACCCACTATGCTACAGTAGCAACTTGAAGGCTATTATAAAATAAAAACTCTGTAAGACATGGCTACAAAAAAGGAACTGATTTTTCAATCTTACCTTGGCTCGCTGTGACTCCACAAAGGCGTTAGAACCTGCCCTTTCTGGCAGGCACCCTGCACAGCAGGAGGCTGGACTTCATGGCAAAACTGCTGTCCCCAAGGAATTATGCTCCAGGGAATGGTGGCTTGCACTAAATCAGGAACTGTGAGGCAGCTGCATTATTTTAGGATGCAGTACCAGAGGCTGTGGAGATGGTGGAGTCTTGCAGAAGATGTGGTGCTGGGGGAAGATGTGGCCGCTGGGCCTCAATCCATGCTAAGCAAATACAGTGGTTGCCGCTGAAAGGATTTGTACAGCCATTCCCCAGTCTGGTTTAGTATGCTTGAGCTGGATACACGGAATAATTTAGGTTGATTAGGACTACTTGAATTACTTATTTTTGATGGAAATTGATTCAAACTTAAAGATGTGAAAATTGGAGGCCTAAGTGAGGCTAAGTGAATATGGGAAAGTTCTTGGTGCTTTCCGGAGCCACCTGTTTGTCCTGCCTCTATGCAGGAAGACAAAGCAGTGACGGTTTATCCTGTGGACTGCCATGCAAAAGCCCCCAAAGCAGAAACGGGGCTGGTGGCTGTTAGTAGGAGCCTACCTCTATAACCTCCATCCTTCATTTGTAATGAAGCACTTCATGAACAGTGAACTAAAACAGAATAGGTTTCTTAATTTTGTAAGGCAGAAAGCAGGTGAACTAAAACAGAATAGGTTTCTTAATTTTGTAAGGCAGAAAGTGAAAACAATTGCAAATAGAAAAGAAGACCCAGAAACTGCTGCCACACAAAACATACTTGGATCATTTTATTTTCACTCAGTCTTATTTAGTTCTACTACTCAGATCTGAAGTGTGGCACAGTAGGAAGCTCAGAATGCAACTGAGTATTGCCTAACAGTAATGAGACTTAGCTACAGCATCGCTTGTTAAATCTTGTTAATTGGGACAAGACAGCCTGGCTGCACATCATTGTGTTGAGATTTAGAAACAATCTATGGTAGTTACAGTAAAGAGGAACAGCAAGACACTGATAGCTGCAATTTTTTTAATTGAAAAAAAGAACACGCGCGTGTTTGTTTAGACTCGATAGTAGAGGAAGAATTTTTTGTAGCCTTTTGGGTTTCAAAGTAGTCATGCATTCCTGTAAACAGTGTTTCTCAAACCTTGTGAAGGCGTGGCCTCCTTTTTTGTATTATCTGTCTTTATTGGCAGCAGCTCAGTTTTCTCTGGGGGAGGGAAATCAGAAGGCTTTGTAATTACTGGCTGCATGTGTTTATGGACAGTGAGCTGTGTCCAGCAATTAAAGGTATTTAGCTGTTCCCTTCCTAACACAAACACTTCCAGACAATAATTACAGCCTGCTTTGCACTCTTCTGTCCTTGAGGACGACTCCCCTGGGCCCTTTTGCAGCTCCTAAGGGTACTGTTGCTTAGAATTTGAGAAACACTGCTGTAAACCAAACAGGAGCACGAGATAATACCTAATTTATGCAAAGCTGCTTTGCAAATAAGGTGCACCGTATGCTTTGAAGACTTTCCATGCACTGGACACTTTCTTTTCTTACACTTGACTTTTGTTAATTGGTGTAGCGTGGCTTGTTCACACAGTATTTCAGTATGGCTGCATGCAGTATATCAGTCTGAGATGCTATGTTGCTATTCAGCATTAGCACCTGCATAACATGTCAAAGAAAAATAAGAGATTTGCTGTTGGAAAAAAAAATCAGATTTAGCTGTAATGTTACAGGACACTGTACTGTCCTTTTATGTATCCATTGCTTCTGTTCTTAGTTGCCTTTTGCTATATGTTCTATACCAAATTTCAATTAGTTTGCATGCAATCAGCTGTTTAGTTATGGCAGGAAAGAGATGTCTTGTGTGCTTTTCACTGAGTTGTATTAATATTTCCTACTGTATTTGTGATTCTAACCATTCCAGGGGAAGGAACATTAAACAGATTGTATTCATTGTTATAGGATTTACAAGAACCTGAGATGAAGTGGCACTGTGTGTTTTTTAGGATATCTTCCAACCCTACCCATACCAAGGCCATTAGCTGAAGAACATCCGCCCTGTAATATTCTTGTGTAGAAGTTAGAAAAATAAACATTTGAAGGTTGCTTATTACATTTGAAAGAACCTAAACCCATGTGCAGCTTCCTGACCTAATTCTGTCTGTATTTACTGCTAAGAAGCGCATGGCCCTTGTGCTAGGAATGCTCCTTACTGCTCCTCAGACAGGCTCTGCTGAGAAGCGGTGTCTTCCAGGGCCATATCTTCTTGGCTGGCCCTTCTGCACTCCAGGTTCCGACTCATGAAAAGGGCATGGCCCGGACCCCCCTCCCGCTGTGGTCTCGGTTCCGTAGCGTCCGTTGCTTCGCAGGTCTCGGCGAGTTGCTGGAAAGTAAGAAAGAAAAAGTCAACTAGTTTAAGAAATTCCTAAGTAACACTTCAGCTCTTTTTTGAAGTGACAGGTGAAAAAAGTTTAAAAATTGACGTAGGGATGTCATTCTGTGAAACTCCATCGGATTCGTAACATGCATTATTCACAAGGGAGTTCTGAAGAGGTACTTGTCACACTTTGTGTAATGCATACATTTGGAAGGAAAAGCAGACCAGGAGCTGGAGGTTTAGTACCACAGATGAACATGTATAGAGAGCTGTAAAAGAAATTTGGATTGAAAAGGACTTCTGGAGGTCATCCAGTCCAAACTGCTGCTTCAAGCAGAGCTGCCTTCTAAGTTGTTAAATCGGGTTGCTCTGGAGCTTGCTTTATACACCAAATTTTAAATCCGACTTACAAAGAAACCTTTTCATCAAAACTGGAATGCAACGGTCAGTCTGAAAACGTTAAGCGCAGCGCCGCCCCACTGTAAGGAGTCCATTAGGATAAAAGCCTTCCAGAACTTTGCTGTGTGAACATTGAAATGAAACACTTCCTCTTTACTGCTTTCAATCAAATGGGCACCTGGACTCTGAGCAGTCACTTTGGCCAGGATTCACCTCATCTAAATTTAACCGTGTGGTCTTGCTGTGTCATTTAGGCTACCAGTGGTTGGCAGAGAGACACAAGTCTCCCAGGGGAAAACTTCCTCCTAATAGCTCCAAGGATGAAGTGGACTGGCCTCTCCACTGAATACAGAAACCTCACCAACAGCCTACTGAGACATCATGGCCAAATTTTAGATAGCTTGAAGTTGGACAAGGTAAATCCTATCACTAGTACCCAGTATCACAGACTGGCTGAGTTCTTGCAAATTAGGCCAAGAACTCCTGAGAGTTGGAACTGTACCTTGTCATTGGATATATTCAGCTGTATGTGTAGAAATATTAATATTTGTTACAGTAACAAAGCAGAATTGGACCCAGATGAGTAACATTCAGTTGACTCCTGCTGAAATTTCATGGCGAAACTCTAGGGAACCACACATGGTATTTTTGGGTTGAGAGCAAAATAGGCTAAGGAGCTTTTCTCGCTTGAGGTTTAGAGAATTCTTTGGAAACCAGGGAAGTTATAGTTCAGAAGCATAGTAACAAAAAAGTGCTTGCGACTTACATCCACAGTCTTCCCCTGTCACCAGTTTGGTTTCTATTTTGATAGGTGAAATGCAAAAATCTGTCTAATTATGTTGTCTGATTGCAGTCACCCTTCATTTGTAGTCCATCCTCTCATGTTTCTGCTTTCTTGTGCTCAGGTCAATTTTCAAAGTTCAGGACAGCAATGGATGGCAACCAAAGTTAAATAAATGCACTTAAGTAGACAATAAAACAGTAACTCTACAATGTGAATTGAATTTTTCAGGGAAGATAGGAATAAAACTGTGAGTCTGTTGGGAAGAAGGCTGGAAGTTCTTTGTGTGTACTCTTTCGCTGTTAGAAAATGCTTAATCACAGGGCGTGCTGGTTTCCTTTAGTAAATATTTCGTACAGAATTCCTTTGACTAACTTCCAGCAACAAGGGGTCAGGTCCTAGACTGAATTTCTGGTCAGAGAGAGGGACAGAACAAGTGCACTATTCAGGGGAAACCATTCCTTTTCCCACAGATAAAATAATTTTAAGTTCTGCATAAGCAGACAAGGAAGGAGCTATTTAGTCCGCTTATGATGGTACTTAGCACCTGGGCTGCAGAAAATGGAGACCTACGTCCCCGGTTTGAGTGAAAGGAAGAGCAGCTTTACCTCAGTTTGCAATTTCAGGTGTGTGTGCAACAGCCCCCCCATCAGTTACTCACAAACGCTCTCACAGACGCACTAATACTAAACAGTCTCACTGTGATGCAGCAAAATCCAAAACAAATACCGAAATCCCAACATTGTTTCGGAAAAAAACTGTTTTCTGACCACTGAGAAGGAAGAAACCCAGTGGTGGTGAGGACAGTTCAGAACCAGAAGGCGAGCAGTCCAGGCGCTCACACTTGGTACTGCTGCTTTAGCTTCAGCCTTACCCGAGCTGCCTGGCTTGCTGCTCTGGCAGACGGCCCCATGGCAATGTTCATACTGCTGGATGACTGCGTGTCACTCGTGTTGCCTCCGTCTGCGGCCGAGAGCCCGGAAATCACCAAAGCACTTGAAAAACTTCTCTTGCCGAACAGCAGGCTGAGAGTTGAGCTGGTGGAGGAGGCCAGGCTGGACCTGAGCATTGCTGCAGCTCGGTCCTGCACAGTCAGCTGGCCAGCAACAGGAACAGCAGGGGACTGAGAAAACACAGATGTTGCCGAGTTGTGGAATGATAGCTGACTACTAGAAAGCCTTTGGGCAATTTCATGGGCAGATGTAGATGTTTGGATGAAAGGCTGGCGGCTTTCTACAATTGGTCCAGAGTGACTTGAAGCAGGGGGCCTTTGGTTTAAAGCAGTGTGTGCCTGGACAGACTGACTCCTGGGTTTTCTCCTCCCTTCAAAAGAAAGATTAATATATTTAATTAAGTGGCATTCTGATGAACTCCATGCTATTGACAGTGTCCCATGTGTACATATTACTGTTGGCATATTATACCACTGGTTTTATTAGCATAAGAATTCCAAGAATAGCAAAAGTAACAAACTCCTAAACCTATGAATCTTTCTGTGTTTTCCACTACAGGTGTTCTGAGTTTTCGTCGAAATAGCTCTAGAGGGTGTGCACTGAGTCAAAAGACAGGGAAATGAGAAGAGACCCCAAGCAAAGCACTCTAATCACAGGCTCACAGCTGTTCTGCTACGTACAGTTTAACCAGCCCAGTGAATGATTGAGCACAGTGTTGCTGTAACTCTGCTCCTCTTTGACAACCACACTAATGGAATGTTGAACATCCACCTTAAATGGCTTGGTATAATTAAATGCAACAATAAAACCAAAAACCTGTAAGTTAAAACAATGGCACATTTAAAAGAATTATTCCTGCATATGGGGAGAGAGAATTTGAAAATTCAACCAAGTGGAATAATACATCATTCAAGCCACAAAACAGTTTTTAAGACTAACAGTAAACTCTGAGTTCCAAGAGAGCCAATTACAGTACATCACAGACTTGAGAAGATGTGAATGCTTTTAGATAGGGTACACTCTTGGAGGTCTGAATGAGACCCACATAAGGCTCTTGTCCCTCTCTGTGAAGCACCTCATTGCAGCCACCACTGGATACAGAAAGTAGATTAAATAAGCTATTCTGACATGCCTAGACAAATTCTTCCTGTACATATACATCCCCATATTTAATATTTATATCAACACCTTCCGTCATTCAAGCAAACAATTTCCGTATTTGTTATGCTTGTATATTTGAATAGCCATAGAATGAAAAGTAAATCATAAAATCCTGGCCAGTGAACCCACCAGAGGCCAGCTTGTACTCAGGCTTTCTGCAGAATTTACTGTTTCTGTAGACAGGCTCTAACCCAGGCTTACACAGCAAATACCCAGTCACGAGAGTGCCTGCTTGGCTTTTTTTGCTCTCCAGAAAACTCCAAACATTAACACAAGCTGGCATTTTGGTTTCCTAGCTATGGCTGTGTAGCTCTGGGGTGGGGAGTTGGTGCCAGAAAATCTGTTGAGAGCCATCAACACAGAAACAAGTTTTTCTGGCAGGCATTTCCAAACTGTTGGTAATTTTTTTTTTTTGCTTTGGTTTTCCCCAATACCCGAACTCCTCCAAATACTGAAATTTTGCTGGCATAAAGGAATATAAATCTCACACTATCTTCTAAAAACATGACTGCTGAATTCATGCAGGTTCCAGCAATGCAGAATTTCATATCCAAGTCATTTACATTGTATAGCTGAAACATGCTGTTTTACATCCACAGACCTGCTTTTCAGAGGCTGGTATCATTATCCCCATTTTTCAAATGCTGAAGCAAAGAAAATTTAGGTAACTTGGCACAGTTGAGCAGAGCTGGGCTACAATCTAACTGGAGCTCACTAAAACCTAGCTGGTTTGGCAAGTATTGGACACTTTCACACCTCATTTACAATGTATCTTTAGCTCTACTTTTCTACTCCAAACAATAAAAAAATAATTTTCCTAAGCAATAAGAGCCTCAAGATCTCTGCTGGAGAATGATGGGAAAGACGCACAGGGCTCTTGGAAGCGCCTGGACAACGCTTTCAGGCACAGGATGTGATTCTTGGGGTGGTCCTTGCAGAGTCAAGAGTTAGACTTCGATGGTCCTTGTAGGTCCCCTCCAGCTCAGGATATTCTATGATTCCATGGCCCCTGTGTACAGCTCTGCCAGTGTCCTCTGTCCTTCAGCAGTGATCAGTAAGGAGGGCACGTGCTCTGAAGGGCGCCAGGCCTGGCTGCCGTGTCCGCAGCTGTGTGCGCGTCTGGCCTCCGCAGGGATTCAGGTTCTTCAAACCCTGGGGTTCTGCTTAAGTGCTTTGGTTTCTACATCTGATGGTTATTTCAATATGTTACCTTTCTTAAATAAAAATAGCGGACTGGAATTAAGAACAGAGGGGCTGTGGCGTGTTAGTTTGTGCCGGGGCTAATGTGGCCAAACATCTGTTTGTGATTTAAATTGCGAAGCTGACCCCTGTCCAAAAGTATTCTATATTCATCCCAAATGCAGTGGTTAGAGCATTGGGCAGGAGACCACCCGCATCTATGCATAAAAAACTCTGTCCCTGAAAACACTTCGGAAAACAAAGGCTGTTCTATAAACTGCATCATGAAATAAGGACACTTTAGGGGAGAACCCCACAAGTTTCCAGTGCTCCAGTTAAATGCAAGTGCATTTAACTTCTTCATATTTCCTACTGTGTGTTGCAGCCTGGTACCACTGAGTATGCAAAATTGCAAAATGCAATGAAAATCCTATATGAAAGTGCGACCAAACTCAGGAGCACTTGATGCATTTAACATAGCGCATAATGCACATAGCATTATCCTAGCTATGATTATCTAGTCTGCTGACCTATATAGCATGGGCCATAGAACTTCCTGGAATTAATTCCTGTGTGGTTTCATTAATTGCTACTGTGATTTTTAAAAATGCGTCCAGCATCTCCAGTCATGGAGAATCCACCTTAACCCTTAGTCTCTTCTTTCACTATTTATTTACTCTCTCAGTATTAAAAATGTGCTCTTGATTTCAAATCTCAATTTGTTTAGCTTTGTTACATCCAAATCTGCTCAGATCAATGGTCTTTGGTCACCTTTTGTTGCCCAGGTAAATACAGACTACAATCAAGGCATCTCTTACAATACCAATTGCTTGAAAGCACTTTATCTTTCAATACAGGGTGTATTTCCCAGAATTTTGATCATTTTTTGGCTCTTCTTTGAAGCGCTTCCAAACTAAAACTGTCCTTAAATTAGGGCACTAGGACTGTGTGTGGCAGGACAAGAATATTCTGATTTTTAACAGGCATAGAATAAGTTCTTCTCCAGTGCTCTGGTCTTGCCCTGATGTCCTGATACTTAATGAAGATCGAACGGAGCTTGTTTTTTAACCAGCTCTCTTAAAAACCTTCTTGAATGAGTCATTTGGCTTTGCTCAATTAAGCATATAGCTTTGATAGCCACTCTTTCATGTTCTTTGTAGCTGTTAGGATGTAAGGAACTGTTTCATGATCAGATCATAGAAATAGGTTATCTGCATTTTTTCTCAATATAAACCAGACATTTCTGTATTGGTTTGGCACGGCCTGGTTGGGGGGCCGCAAAGGTGGCTCCTGTGAGAAGCTGCTGGGAGCTCCCCACCATGTCCGGCAGACCCAGTGGCTGATGGCTCTGAAGATGGACATGCTGCTGGCCAGAACTGGGCCAGTGAGAGAGGCTGGTAACGCCTCTGTGGTGGCATATTTAAGAAGAAAATCAAAACAAAGTCACAGGTTTTTGTTTCTAGTCGGAGCAGAGGAGGAGGTGAGAATATGTGAGGGAAAACAACCTGGTGACACCAAGGTCAGTGGAGAAGGAGGGGAGGAGGTGCTCCAGGTGCCGGAGCCGAGGTTCCTCTGCAGGCCGTGGTGCAGACCATGGTGAAGCAGCTGTGGCCCTGCAGCCCACGGGGAATGCAGAGATCCACCCGCAGCCCATGGGGATCCACGGGGAATGCAGAGATCCACCCACAGCCCGTGG
>VXAZ01009477.1:2962558-3106695 GCA_013399875.1 Gymnorhina tibicen
ATTTTAAGGGCTTATTTTACTTCTCATTACCCTCCTCTGATTCTGTTGGTAATAAATTTTAGCAACTAAGGCTGAGCCTGTTTTGCTCTTGAAATATTTCTCCTGCTCTCCTTATCTCACCCATGAAGCCTCCGTTAACCCTTTCCTCTTTTCCCTCCTTTTGCCCAGCTGTGGTAGGGGAGGCTGAGCGAGCGACTCTCGTGGGTGCCTGGCATTGGGCCAGTGTCAAACCACGACACATTTCTCATTTCTACATATTGCATACTGGTAACTCTACCTTTCTATACAGTAACAGATCAAGACCACTGCTAGGATTTATTTTGCTTCTAAATACTCTTTAAAAATAAACAGCCACAAGCCCATTTTCATCTTTTCATCCCTAATGGCCCTAGCCAAAAACTTCTCCTTGTTTCATTCTCTACAGTAACTCAGGAGTGAATACGGATTTCCATTTGCCACTTTCCATTTCCTTCCATTTGTTGTGCATGTCTTCATTTTACCAAAAGCCAGGTTGCTTTTCTTATCTAAGTGTGACCTTCTCTCTTAATTATGGTTTTCTGGGCACCCAATCAATATGTTCCTTTAAACAATTCACAATTAATTTCCTTTATTGTATGGTATGCTCAGGATCATTATATCACAATTAAGTTCGCTACTCTGATTACTGTTGTGTCAAGTTATGAGTATGCACGTGGGGATTCCTCTAACACTAGACTCAATTAAAAGCAGCAGTTATTTTATTCTTGCAATGTGATTTATATGCAGGGCAAGATTTTTTCCAGTCCTGCCCATTACCTTTAATGATAGGTCAAAATGATCCAACAGGAAACAAACAAGTGTCAAACCCCTCAAGTTCTCTGATTTATACAGTAACACCACAAACTTGTTGAAATGTAGAGTTAATTGGCTTTACATTACAAGTCCTGATCCCACAGTGATAGATCTCGCAGTGACCCACTGCCAAACTTAGAATCATAGAATGGTTTGGGTTGGAAGGAACCTTAGAACTTGTCTAGTTCCAAACCCCCTGCCATGGATAGGGACACCTATTACTAGATTAGGTTGCTCAATGCGCCATCCAGCCTGGCCTTGAATACTTGTGGGAATGGGGCATCCACAGCTTCTCTGGGCAACCTGTCCCAGTGCCTCACTGCCCTCACAGTACAGATTTTTTTCGTATTATTCAATCTAAACCTCTAAACTCTCTTTCAGTTTGAAGCCATTCCCCCTTGTCCTGTCACTCCATGTTCCTGTAAAAAGTCCCTTTCCATCTTGTGAACTCTCTTCAGGTACTGGAAAGTTGCAATTAGGTCACCCCAAAGCTTTCTCTCTATTCCAGGCTGAACAAACCCAGTTCTCTTTGCCTTTCCTCATATGTAATCATCTTGGTGTCCCTCCTCTGGACCTGCTCCAACGAGTCAATGTCCTTCCTGTGCTGGAGGCCCCGGAGCTGGATGCAGTGCTCCAGGTGGGGTCTCACCAGAGCAGAGCAGAGGGGCACAATCCCCTCCTTGGCCCTGCTGCCCACACTGCTTTGGATGCAGCCCAGGACACGTTTGGCTTTCTGGGCTGTGAGTGCACATTGCTGGCTCATGTCCAGCCTCTTATCCAGCAGCACCCCCAAGTCCTTCTGGGCAGGGCTGCTCTGAATCTGTTCATCTCCCAGCCAGGGATTTCCCTGACCCAGGTGCAGCACCTTGCACTTGTTAAACTGCATGAGATTCCCATGGGCCCACTTCTTGAGCTTGTCCAGGTCACTCTGGAAGGCATCCCATCCTTCAGGTGTGTCAGCTGCACCACTCAGCTTGGTGTCATCTGCAAATTTACTGAGGGTGCACTCAATCCCTTTGTCTATGTCATTAATAAAGATATTAAATAACACTGGTCCCAGTATGGACCTGCGAGGGACACCACTTGTCACTGATGTCCATCAGGACTCTGAGCCATTGACCACTACCCTCCGGATGTGACTGTCCAACCAATTCCTTATCCTTATTACTTAACATACATTTTCAGTGTAGAGGCCACTAGTTCTACCCTGCGAATATGTCTGAAGCACTTCTGAATCCATATTTTGAGAAGGGCTCAGCTGTTAGTCGACAGAATGATTGGCAACATTTAATTTTCTCTTGGTAACTGCTATATAGACATAAGAAGCTGTTTTCCACTTGTTTGTTCTCCACATGCACTGATGAGCAGCCAAACCAATTCCTCAAATAAACTGTCATGGTCCTTCCAAGATAATTAAGATTTTTGCATACTTTCATTCTGCTGTTCCCAGCCAACAATAAGCAGAGGTTCACTGTGGTACAGGCTCCCTGCATCGCATGTGTACACTCCCTCCCATCTGCATTTCTCATTCTGGCATTCTTAGTGGCACCTGCTAGGCCAAACATTACCCATAATGGACTTTGACAGTGGAACCTTTGCTGAATCACTTTTGTGTTACACGCTCCCAGTAAATACCTGGAACAATACCGGGAATCCATTTCCTACATGTTCTTGGTCATTAAGAGAGCCAAAATGCACTCTCTTTCTAAAGTTAGTTTTCCACTGGAGTTGAGGACTCCCCAAAAGCATCTGCCCACGTGACCCCCCAGAAGACTCCAGAGAAAGCCAAGTAAGTTGTGCAAATACCTGCCCGCTGGTGGACCTCTTGAGATGAAGTTTGCAGCTGAGGGGTTCCATCCCTGGTGGGCTGTGAGCTACTGCTCTGGCTTGAATTCCCTGTGGAATTGTTGCTAGACGAAGACCCCCCTCCACTATCCACCTCTTCAACATTGCCTCTCTCGTGGTGAGCTGCTGCGTGGCAGTCCTTCCGCATTCTGTTTGCAGGAACACACACAGGGTCAGCCACTTGTGGCACATGAAAATTTGTGTCACCAGTGTTATGTGCTCTCAGAGTGTTCTCTCTCACACTGCTGCAGGTCTTCTGGCATTTTATCAGATGGCAAAGATGATGATGTAATAAGCTTACTTGGAACAAAACTGTATATGACACAAGCCAAATCTTTCCTTGTCTGTGTGTAGTGGCTTTGGAACCCTGCAATACCTTAGGGCTCTGTATCTAATGTTACAGTCTCCCAAGATTAACTTCTGCATGAGGTAACCAAATAGCAAAGAGGAATGGGCTGGGGGGAGCTCAGAGGGATGAGCTGCATGGTGGGAAACTAGCATGTTAAGCCATCAGATATAATCTTGATATTTTAACATAGGTCTTGGCATGTGAGCTGGCTCCCATTGTGTCTCCGTGGTGCCCTGCCTCTCCTAAGCTACAGGGGCAACAGGGAATGAGGCAAGGGAGATACTGCTGTGTGAAAAGTGCACGTAGGAATGGGAGATGCAATGTCAGGTACTGATCATGCATAGCTAGGGGAAGTCAGGCAGTTTTGGTGAATAGCAAGTACATTTTTAGATGTGTTTTGGTCAAGAACATTACCTTGGGGATGACTATCTAACTGCTGAAGCTTCAGAGCACAACGCACCAAAACCCACCAGCACATTTACTCATGTGCAGAGTTACAGAAAAGATACCCTTATTTAGATGGCAAAAAAGAGTAAAATTCCATGGAATAAGGGAAGTGTCTGTAGTGCTATGTGATTTGAATGAATCTTGTTGAACATGTAGAAAGCTTTGTCATTAATGAGTTAACGGATTTTCTTTCTCCTCTATTTGCAGCACTATTTTCTTATATTGAGTTATTTGCAATTAATTTTTTTACTCCAAGATACCAACACAGAATTACTCTGTTTTACAGAAAATACAGTGAAACTGAGACTACAGGGTCTCTTATCAGCATAGCCAAAATTTAACACCTACCTTAACCACTTGGATTTGAACCACTTTTTAATGTTGTCCAAACTGACAGGTCCCCCCCAAATGTTCCTCAGTTGGCTGTGTGTCCCAAGGTACGAGGTGGTTAAGGGGGAAACATACATTGGATATCCCAGTGGCTGATCACATGAAGAATTAATTAAGTTCCGCAAGACCTGTTTATTGTTCTGGATGCTCCCTCTCTCGGGGTTACGATTGCGTAAGAAAATCAGTTCCTGCTGCTGCCCAGCCCAAAGCCCTCTGACGCACTCCTTGTTGACCTACAGGTGGGTTAAAAACATGCAGATCATGTAAAAACGTTTGCTACTCAAGACGCAGAACTACAGGATCTAAGTAGAACGGCAGTGGCTGAGTGTGCAAACACCTCATGTCTTTGCACCAACAGTTTTTTATGAACTTTTGCAGCTATCCCTGGTAAAGCCTGGAATGTTATTTCAGATACACAAATGCGGGTGGAGAAACGGAAGTCAACTGAAGAGAGCTCTTTTGGCCTCCATTCCCTACTTTAAAAACTACAATCAACTTCTCCTTTCGGCCACATTACTCAGAAATAGCACTAATTACCACAGCCCTAAATTACTGCAATGTTAGAAAGATAGCATATGTACCTTGATCACCTTGAAGCTCAGGTAGCTTTTGTGGAGCATGATGACTTTATATTCATCTGCTCCTTCATCTACCACATGTCTCAGAGTCAGCAGCTCCTCCCGGTTGGAGAGGACAGCGCTGCGCCAGGCTGGGTCCCCTTCGTGACAAATCACAACCTTTTCTTCAAAGGATTGGATCGCTTCGTACAAAACTGCTGGGTCCTCGTACTCATCCGGGCACGTGAACTGGTCCTGCTCGTACAGGAAAAAGTATTGAAGAGGTCAGGTGCATTTGTGAGAACACAGAAACTACTGACAGTAAACAAAATACTGGCTTTTGAACAATTGCCAGCCAGCCCCCTCCAAGTGACCTGCCACTTGATAAAGAGTGTCTTTTGGAAGGTTCATTTAACAGTAAGATAGAAAAAAAACAATTTTGGTTTTATTGTAACCTGTTCTGATTTCATGACTACACTGGACAAAGACACTTGGAGAATACCAGCTTATCTTTTTTTTTTTTTTAATGAAGTGTGAAACTATGGGAGGCAGTGCTTTTGGGTAAGTTGGAGGGAGGGCATCTAGGGCATTCCACAGTTCTTGCAGAAATCCTTATTTTTATTCAGAAAACCCCACCAACAACAATAGCACAGACTGGGAATCCATCAGCAGATACCACAATACTGCAACTTTGGTCCTGCAGCGCCATAGCCAGCAGTAACTTCATAAAATTATTGTGTCAAAGAATCAGCTACAAATTCACTACAGTTCAGTAACATCCAGAACAATTATAAATATCATTCATGATAAAAGCATATAATACTAAATCATAAGGTACAAGAGCAAGAACAAAATCAACTCCAAGCTATACAGGGCCTGACCTGAAATTAGCAGTGAAAGCAGATTAATCAATGTATTTCCTTTCAATCTAGAAACCGCCTTTATAGTATCCACAAGTAAAATATGACAAGATTGCCTGCTTTCTTTTGATGAAAAATGCAGGGTCAAGCTCTGCAAAATGGTTTCAAACGGGCAGCTAGGGGTTCAGAAAAGAAAATCAAGTGAATGCAAAATAAATAAATGCCAAACTCTTCCATCTTGGTGAAGGATGTTTCTTAGAATAAGGTGACAAGTACTCCATTTCCCTCCCTTTTTTTTTTCCTTTGCTTCGGAGAGTTGCTAAGGTTTCCTGTGTTTTCCTAGGAAAACAGATACAATAGTAAATGTTAAAAATAAATGCATAAATAAATACCCTACCTGGTGCAGCTTCAGAGACATTCGGATTGCTGGGGCAACAACCTTATGCAATAGATCCATGTCTGCGAAGACCCACTCGTCTTTTGCTGCTATCCGGAAGTCTCCTTTAAACAGTGCATGGAGCCCATAAAGAAAAGAGTCCAAGCTGTAAGAGAAAGGCAGCAGTCACTCCCAGAAGTCATTCCCGTCTCTCCAAGCCAGATCTGTCAGTCACCAGCCTCATGCTGACCTGTGCAGTGGCCCTCTGGTGCAGGGCGAGTGCCTGCGGTGGGTATAAAGGAGGGGTCACATCACATTTTTCTAACAAAAAAATATTCCTTGGGGTAGGCGGTTTTCCTTCTGCGTGCTCTGTAAATGACTGGCCATGAAATGAATGTGGCACCCAGAATGAAGGATGTCCTCGGGATGGGTGACTGAGTCACAGGGTGCCTCAGGGTGCTGCTTCTCTGCAGCTGTGCCAAAGAGACCGGGTCAGAGTGCCAGCTGCACTCCCCGTGCAGGCAGCAGAAGCTGCTTCCTTATTTGAAAGTTTATTGATCAGTCCTGTTAGCACTTCTCCTTGTAAGTGAAAAACAATAATAGATAAAAATACTTTCAGGAAACCTAAGACCTTTCTCACGACATTCAAACCTAAATGTGAACATTAAAGCAGATGTACTGAGAATACTGAGTTTCAGAACTGTTCAGAAAACCAGGTGAGAGCAGGAATCAAACCACAGGTGTTTCCTGCTGAAACAATGAGCCCCAAAGCAAATACACACTGGGTTTCTTTTTTCTAGCATAAGAAACTAGATGTAGGCAGTTCTGCCTGACCTTGCATGATGGTTTACCTGGACCTGAGATGTAAGCACAAGGTAAAAGCTACAAAATCAGGTAGTTGTTAAAAGGTGGTTGCTTGAGGACTTTGTGAAGGGAAACAATGAGCCTTCAGCTCCAATCTGCACCCTGAATTACAAGATTCCCATGCCACTGCCACTTGTATAATGCTTGTAGCTGACTGCTGTCCCAGTGTTGCTCTGAAGAAGTGATCTCAAAATAGAGGAAAACAGAGCCATCTATTAAAAACAGGCATCCCTTGCAAACCCACGGGACATGGTTTCATCTACCTGCTAAGATTTTACTCACTCTTACAACAGCTGATCTTTTAGATTGTAAAGGCTCTGAGGAGAAGCTGTATTAAGACGTTAGTAGTTTTCATTACTGTCCAGCCTTTCTCTAGAGAACACATCATCTTTCCACACAATTGAGCTTTCTTCATTATTTTATAAAAAGAAAAAAATCTTTTCAATATATTCTCTTCTCTGAGAGAGGGAGAAGAGAGATTGGGAGAATGCCTGGCCAACTTCAGCTCAAAGGCATTCTAATTTTGCTCTTGGTGGGTAGCATGTTTTAGAAATTAAAATGGAAATACATATGTTGTTACTAGAAAAACAGCTGGATACTGATTTTCTCCATGAAAGCATCATGTAATACAAATCAACTAATCAGTGGGACCAAAGCTAGCCAGAAAGGCAGGGTTGCCGTCGCTGCTGGGAACATAAGGAGTACAGGGAAGCTCTTATGAATTCTTAACTGATTTGCATTTATTAGTACTAAGTTAACGTATTAAAACATGCCTATGTGAGGCACACTCAGATCTTCAAAACATTCAAGCACTGATTTCAGTGGGAGTTGTTATGTGTCTTCAAGGAGTGGGTCCTGGTCCCCACTGACTTTCAATCCATCATCTCCACAGTTCAGAAAATGATAATGTACTCAAACCTTGCTTAATAGCTAGCAAAGCCCTAGAATAAGCCAGCTGGGAGGGTGGGGAGAGAATGCTGAGTGCAGCCAGTGTGCCAAAATATGTGACTATTGTCCCCTTTGAAAAGGCTAGACATCAGGAAGGCTCCTTTCACTCGCCCACCCACCAGACAACATCAGCATGCACAGCTGAATCCCTGCCTGGAAAAAAACCTTCTGTACCTAAATATTCTCCCCAGGATGAAATTGTAAAAGCTACCTTGAACTCTGCATCTAATGATGATCTGTAGTATAGTTTTTTCCCACATAACACCCCCTGTATTTGCTCAGAAAAGTTGGCTGGGATGAAGGGAGGAGTAGGCAGGAGAGAGAACTGGTTTTTACATCTTGGAAGGCTGTCAGAGCCCAATCTGAACACCAGAGCAGACAGAGACTTTGCATTCACATCAAAGTGTCTTACAGGCATCAGCACCAGCTAAACAGGCTGCTGTGGGCAGCAGTATGTGCTGAAGGCACGGCCGGGACCAGGGCAGCCATGCAAACTGCAGCTGAGCATCAGCAGAGGGAGCGGGGGGAAGACGTACAGCTCTCCCTGGGCTTAGGGGAGGCTCATCCATTTGTCATCCCTCTGCATAATAACTTCTCTAACTCAGAGGATTTTTAACAACAAACATGATTGCTACAAGGAGCAAATCAATGGTGGCAGTAGTTGTGAGAGGCTGAGAGTCAATTATTTTATGTGCTGTATTTTCCACCAGAGCAGTCTGGAGGAGATTGCTGTATTCACAAAGCCATGGGCATCTTTTATTCTCCTGCCAATTGTAATGAGGCTTTTGGGTACATTCTGCCCATAATGTGACACTATCTCAAGCCATTACTTCTGCAAAATGCAGCCTCCTTAATCCATATAAGATACAGCTCTTGTTATTCTTCCCACTGTTATGCTCTCTCCTGAAGACACTAATGAGATTATTACGAAGCTGTAAAAGTCAACCACTTTGATGTCAGGCCTGACTCTCAACCACTTTGATCTCAGGCCTCACTCAAGGTTGTTGCTGCTTTCTTGGCCCACTTTTAACATACCTCAGTTAGTAATCTGCTGTAGTTACAGACTGGTTCAAAATATTTAAAAAACTAGTTAGGTAAAATTACATGTCAAAGAAACAACATTAATCTGTAAGAGACATAACTACTGTATCTGGCAACATTTCTAACCCTCTGAGCTAACAACCTGAAAAGCTGCTGTCACAACTGCAAGCTATTTTAGAACAAGACTGGTAGGTGCGTGGGAACCATCAGCCCCTTGAACGGGGATTAAGTAGCGCCACAAACACCAGGGGGAGGGCAACAGTGCCAAAGCAAATACTCCCTCCTACTGCACTCCTTACACTGTTCTGACAGCTGAAACTAAAAGCATTTAATGCCAGCCTGAAAACAGTATGGATGCAGACTAATGAGCTGGTGAATCTCTCAGTGTGTATCTTGCACACCAAAACCCATCCTCTGTCTGCAATGTGCAGACCTTCTCCAATGTTAACTGTAGGTTTATTTAAGGAATAAAGAAACATGCATGTCTGTGAGCTAGTAATGACCTGAATGTCATAGTTCACTTGAAACATTTTCAGTGGTAGTCCTTCTAATTGGATATTTTAGATAACAGTGGTTGTGAGCTGAGTCAAACTTTTCTGCCCTGCTCAGTTCTGGCAGACATCAAGCTGCACTGTCTGCTTGAACTCCCACCAGCAGTGCAGCACCAGCAGCAGCACTGCGGTGCCATGGCCTGTGCCCTCTATGTCTTCCCCTTCCCTCAGATGCTGGGCAGTGCAATGGGGTGACCAGGAGGGAAGGGGCAAGTGGGGCCAGCTGCTTCCCTTGGGCTTCAGAGTGAGCAGCAGTTCCTCCAGGCAGAGGCATTCCTTGGAATGACCCTTTGTCCACACTGAGCTTGGGGAACCTGAGCAGGCAGTCTTGGTAGTGTTGGAAGTATCTGATGAGAGATGCTTTATTGAGAGATTTTTGTATTTTTCCAAATTTGAAATTTTTACTAAATATTTATTTACTAGTAGCTTTAGTGGCTGAATAGAATTATTCTGCAATTTTTTAACAAATACACAGCTAAACATATCACATTTGAATAAATGAATGGTAATGTCATGTCATTCTTCAAATTGCATTTTGTGCAGGAGGCCTCCTAATGACAGTTTAAAAGAGCAAGTGATTTGCATTGCGATGTTCTGCCTCCTTAATGAATGCATTTATTGTGTAATCTAGTGTTAATGCTAGGTTTCTACTGACATTTACATGAACAGGTACACTGAATAATTATTTACATACATTATATAAGAGCATTTAAAATCTTGGTTTACACAGTGACATTTGCTGATTAATAGATTAGACAAAATCATGTGTAAATGAGTGCAAATTGATAGTTTGCATACACAATGTAAACTTGACTCTCAACTCTGTAGTGCACAGCCCACGGTAACGTTACCTTTGCTCTACTGCACAGCAGCTGGATGACTGTCATTCCTCCAAGACACAGCAAGGACTAGACTTAGTCCAGAGAAAAGTTTCCTACTACCTCCATAGTCACTTCTGAGAATGAGACATGAACTGCAGAGCACAGCAGATTCTTGGCTGGTTTGCTCACACTGGACATCTCAAATGCTTCAAACACTGAGGAGAAGAGTATGATGCCTACCTGGCCCTTACATCTCAAACTCATCCCAAAAGCTCAAGCAATGTTGTACACAAGATGCCTCACAAAGAGAATTAATAGAAAGTCCCGAGATGATGTTCAAGGTAAATTCTCAGTGCTTACCAGAGTAATCTAAATCTATGTTCTTGTAATCCAGCATTTGAGTGTGACAAAGCACGTGCTGGGAGCCCTGACCACTGACAAAATGACCCAGACCCCAACAGCCAGAGTCATGGAATGGCCTGGGTTGGAAGGGACCTTAAAGACCATCTAGTTCCAACCTCACACATGTGGTACATCCCCCTCCCATGCACACATCTGGCTGTGGGACTGCCTGCTCTGACCATTCCTGAGAAAACTAAAACCCTCTTCAGCATCAGTAGGCTCCAAAAGGTCCCCAAAATATCACAGCACCTTTTCAAAGAAAAGGACTGTCAAGCATCACCCAAGAAAAGGTTCCTCCATCTTCTGAGGACTTCATGTACTTTGTCCCCCATCTGACTGAATGCAGACCTGCAGCAGTCTGAGAGCTGGGGGCAAGGACCAGCAGAACACTCAAAATCGCCCTTGGTGAGAGCTGCTGTGCTCTGCCAAACACAGAGAGGTGGGGGTGCCTGAAGATAATTCTCGTGAGCATCTCCTGGCCTCATCAGCATTGCACATATTGGATATCCTTCCCCTGGCATGCTGTATAATTGTATTCCTGTTGGAGTCTCACTGACTTACTGCTCATTTATGTTTAAACAAGTTGTGCAGATCTGTCTGAAGCAATAAACACCACAAGTAGGGTTAGACCTGCCCTTCGTGCTCAAGTGAATATATTTGGGGGATTTCTGTTGATAAAGGTCTGGATGGCAGGGGGGTAGGGTACCCACCCTGCTCCTTAGTTAATAATGTCTACTAAATTGGTTTTGTCAGTTAAGATATATACATTCTGAAAGACAAGAAGAAATGTATTTCACCAAGCTAAAGTCATGTTTTGTAGCTGCAGCAATTTATAACTTCAATTGTGCTACTCAGATTCCTCTTCTATTTCTCCAAACCTCTCTGACAGTGGAAATGCATTAAAAGTAATTTAACCAGGTGGGGAAGTGACACAGTTTTTCCACAGTGAAACTTTTCTAGGGAAAGCTTTTGTGAAGTAGCATTGGAAAAGATACTGACAGAAGCTTCCACTTAGTCCCTTTTATGTCACAAAATACATTTTAAAAATACAATTATTTGATACTTCCCTGGAGCATTTGCTTAATAAAAAGAAAACCAGGACTTAATTGAAGATTATATAGAACATATTAAAAAAAGTGACAGAGCTGTGCACCTCAGATGACTACCCCAGTTTTTGCCTTTCTGCAGACCTTTGCTCCCCAAGAAAAGTATTTTTAAATATGGAGAGTACACTTACCAAAAGAAAGAAAGAAATTCAGTTCATTGGTAATTTGCCAGATTTTGAAAAGACATGGTACAGCTGACTCCTGAAATTATTATTAAAATCTTTACAGAACACTACACAAATAATTATCTTCAACATTCATGCTTTCCATGTTAAGCTTTGGAAAGTCTCTGATAATATTATCCCTTTGCATTAGCTACTAACCACGTAAGCCAGTACAAATAGGTGACATTGTTATTGTATCTGTGCTAGTGCCAAAGCATTGTAATGAAGATTTTAAGATCCAGGGGAAAGTACATGCAATGTGATGACAGTTTTAGGAAGCTTTTGTGATATTTTTAGATGAATTCCTAATATTGTTGTGACCTATCTATTGCAGGCCCAGATCAAAAATCACTTTAATCTTTTCTCAAACAAATATAATAAATGCACATAAACTTTTCCATTACGCCCCCGAACTCTAAAATATGGATCATCAAAAAAATAGGACACTTTAAAAAATATCAATGACTTACCAAACACCACACTAATTTGAGTGACTAGAAATGAAGGAAGAAGAAATGCAACCCAGAAGAAAACTACTACAGGAAGGAAAGGCTAGTAGAAAAGAGATGACAAAAGCCACTTTAGAAAGCAGAAATCAGCAGCACACCAAGAAATAAGTCACGTGGGCCCCAAACATTTTGCATGGAAGACATGAAACAAAATGTTATAAATGTCTCAACAGATAACAAAGCTAGAATGAATATTTAAAAGGACTGTTTTATCTTTCAACAAAATGCATTCAAAATCGCACATGCTGTCTTTGTTTGCTTGTTAGTAAGACAAATCCTCTCTAAGGAGCACGTTGATAGAGGTCTAGCTATCTTTGCTCACCGTTCTGTGCCAACACAGCAAGGTCACTTAGAAACTGTGTTTTTTCAACTCCTCCATTGTTACTAAGCTCCTGTGAACACAGAGGGTTCAAATAAATCTAATAAAAGCCTAAAATTATGTGGGAAGTTAAACTTCAATAAAATAATGATTATTTCATTAACAGAATGCCTCATCTATAACACTGTAAATTATACTGTATAAAACCCAAACAACTCAGAACTCCCAGTGAAAATGGAAGAATCCCTAATGAAAATATAAGATGAAGAGCATATTTAGAAACAATCTCAATGAAGCATATTTTAATTAACCAGACTTCCCAGGAAGAAGTGTTTAGAATGAATGAACAAATGAGCAAGGTAGACTGAGAACAGACAAAGCTGCAGCCTCAGGAGATGAGAGGTTCTCCCTTCCTTAGTAGCCAGAATGAAGTGGCACAATGAACAGGAACACACCCCTGAGGAACACAGAGGGGAGCCCTTATACATTTATTATTATTTAGCTAACTACAACTGGGATGACAGCAGTTTCTTCCTCTTCTGGAGATTTCGTCCTCCTACTGGAATGCCAGAAGAAGGACAACATTCCAGCAGCCAGGCATGAGTGAACACAAGCAATAACCATTGGTACCCGTTCCTTCCATGAAAAATTCTGCTTTGCCCTATGAAGTAAAGTTATTTATTATAAATAGTAAATAAATTATATTAATATAAATAGTTTATATTATTACAAAAGTAAAGTATTAGTTATTTAGCCAACCAGAAAGAAAAAGATGACCAGGAATGACAGAAAACATTTTATGGAGGAATGAGACTTCACCTTGATCTAATCTTCTCTTGAGATTTCCCATCACATGAAAAAAGACAAACACGTCTTTGTTTTGACATGAGGAAAAAGGATTCCTAAAAGTTACCTGATAGCCATATTGTGAGATGCAGTTCCCAAAGCTCTCCGACCCAGTATACACAAGGCAAAGGAAAGTGTCACTAGAGGAGAATCCTCATCACTGTCCAGGTGCTACAAAGTTTTAAGATTAGCATGTTACTCTAAGCGCAAACATCATATTTAAAAGCACCACAATGCTACAAATGGTGACATTCATAAAATTTGCATGTGACTGGACCTAGACACCAAAACGTTATTTCCAATTAAACAGAACAAGAAGGAAGACCATCACCGTCAGAGGATTTTTGCAAAATGCAAACTTATTTTGCCCACTGGCTAGAAACAGAACATTTCATTCTCAGGTAGTGAGATCCCAAGGGAAGGCAGCTTTGGTGTTGGTGGTTTTTTATTGTGGGGTGTTTATTTGTTTCCACTCCTCCCAGATCTGGCATTCTGAACTGGAGGAGGTTCCTTATTGATGAGAGACATGGCAACTGGAGACAACCAAAACCCTTTTCACGGGACACAGTTCCTATGAAACCCTACCACAGATTCCAGAATACAATCCATTTGGAAAACTTTGAAGGCACACAATTTTAGTGAATAATAATATATATCTAAATTGTTGATGACACTGCACATTTTAACAAGCAGCCAGAACATTTCATTTATGTTTACTAGCTCAGGAGAGGTTTTTTTACAAAATTTTCACAAAGAAAACTTTGCTATCAAGGAGGAAAAAACTGGAACTACTCCTCATGCATTTTAATCTTCAGGAGGATACGGATTATTATTTCAGTCCATGCAATGAGTGATTTCATAGAGCTTTCTTTGACTCTAAAACTGAAGCCAATTATAATGGCGAATGTAGATCCTTCTATAAAATATATCGATTTTCTGGGTTATGTGTACAGTGAACTTGGTTTTATTTATCCCATCTCCTACATGAACTTTGCCTCTCTATAGTCAGTGAATTAAAAAACAAAGGTAAAATATGTAAAAAAAAAAGATAAATGTGTGTGTGGCACCACTGCAGCCATTAATTTGCCTTTTGAAGTCTAACTTAAATGTTTCAAGTCTATTGGCATCCTTAAATCTATTCTTGAATTTGAAAATCTAAGCCAGAAAACAAGTGGAAAGGCATCAATTAACAGTGGCTTTCCCTGCACCGTGCAATTCTTTGTGTGTCAGAACTTGGGAGCTGAGACATGGAGATGAGAAAGAAAAGAGGTGAAGTATTCCCAGTAGGAGGAGATGGTGGGAAAGGGCTCAGAAGACAATTCAGTGAAAACAGTATCAATACAATGATATGCAGGGGAACTGGTGGAATGGTACTCAGCATTAGAGACATGAGAAGGAACCAAAGTGGAGCAGAAACATTTGGTGATGTTCCGAGAAAGATTCAGTGATGTTACACCAGCTAAGGTCAGTAATGGGATGTGCAGTCTGTGATCCTGAGTGGAAAAATGCACAAATACAGCACATCATGCCCAGGAAAGAGACACTTCTCCATTTTTGCCATTATCAGCAATAATCAGAAAATTAGATGGAGGCAATATGCTTGTTTGAAATTGTATTCTCCGTCTGGGCTATTTTGAGTATTCCATGGAAATACAGTAGTGCATTTCTGACAAATGGCTGCTGACCATCAGTAATCTTAGTGGCTCAGAGCACGCAGATGCACAGCTGTACATCTGCCCTTGACCTCCTAGAGCTGCGAGAGGTTTCACACGGTTTTGTGGCGTGGTTCACGTCTGAGTCACGAGCTCTCAGAGGTGACCTACGCCAGCAGTGAGTGTGCCGTGCACTCCCCTACCACTATTTACCCAAATACAGGCAAATTTCTAAAAAGGATACACAGACATCACAGACATCTGGCAAATGTACCAATCACTGGCAACACTGAAGTAACTGCAGTGCTCTGATGACATTCTCTGAATGGAGCCTGCTCTAGCAGCACTTCTGTGAGCACTCGATACATCCACCCTTTCTAGAGCTGATGAAATTAACATTGTTGGAAATGTGCACAGTAAAGAATTGGTTCTGTATTCAAAGACTAATGCTCCTTAAGACTCCAATTTTTTTGCACATGGGTAGTTTCCAAAATATATTTTTTCCATTCCACAGAACATCCATTTTCCTTTTACATTAAATCTAAAAGCTTATATGACATAAATTTTATTCTACTAATCCTGAGCAAGTAAAAGAGTAGCCATGCACCATTTCACTCATATCCCAAGAATTAAAACTATACTACTAGAAAAAAAAAAAATTTGACACATACCTCCACCCTTTTCCTAGCACAGAACTGAATCCAGTCCAGATAAACACTGCAGAAGCTAGCTCTTGTTATTCCTTGGAGACACGGAACATAATCTTCATCTATGTTAACGTTAAACATCGCAAGGTCACGTTCAATATAGTGCCACTTTGCGTAAGGCTGCAGGATCTTTTGGATGGATTCGTCTTTTATCCAGTCGAGGATTTTGGGAGAACTTGCTGTGAAGTATATTATACTCTGTTGATAAGATGTGCAAACGTTAGTCACTCTAAACTCTGATTAAGGCAGACATATTTTACACAGAAGAGAATAAGCCAAATAGGGCCACATTAAGAACTATAATAGTATATATATTTCTTACATTTTACTGCTTAGCATCATTATTGCTTCACAAAAGTGTTCAAGTTAGAAAGATGATAATAATTGGTATTGACAGCAGACAACAGAAAAGAAGTAATATTTTTAATATCCTTCTGCCTTACAGGAAAATCAATACAATGATAGGAATACAGAGTTCCAGCATTGAAACAATACCAGTGGGGTTCTAGAGTCTATCACCAAGAAAGTGGTATCAATAATATCTTAGGCATATTTTGAAAAAACAGTAGTAGATGGTCACATCCTCAAAATAGGGCTCTTTTTTCCTCAGTGGAGTTACTGTTTTCTGGGGATGATGCTTTCCTAATTCTTTACTAACACCAAAGATGAGACATGACGGATGTGTATGACACAAGTCTGTTATTTGTCAATGTAGCAGGTAAAGAATAATAGATTTTTTTAATATGTCGGGTTAAAAAGCTGATAATTGACGTAACTGAGTTTGCTTTTAAAGCACTTAAGGGGGAGCAGCATTCAGCAGGGGCTCTTTTACCAAATACATAAATGTTAGAAAGCAGCAATTTCATATCTGTGCCTGAATTTCTAAGTTTAAGTTCTTCTAACTCCTCTGTCTGGATACATTAAAATAATAATAAATAAAAAAGTAATTTAAAAAATTCTATCCAAACACAACTTAGAGCATATTTTCAAAAGAATATGAAACTTCAGAAGTTCCAGTGCTTTCCATCAGCAGGAACGTCCCATTATAATGTTTTATGATATTAATTTAGAGTTGGATTCCAAAGCAAACAAGGAGCACGTATACACGACTGAAGATGATGTAGTTCTGCTTTACCCAGTCAATGGAAATAGTACTAAGTAAATAAGTGTATAAAATGAAAATATGATGGATTACAGAGGACAGAAGCACTACCAGCCCTTTTAAAAACCCCAGATGCTCTCCATAGTTTATCTTTCAAATTGCACAAAAATACACAAGTAAGAGGAGAATCAAGCTTGAGAGGAAAAAGACAAGTCAGACAGATACAGACAGGATGGACCCTTAATTTCTTGACATGTGGAGAACAATAGACTCCTTAAAAAAGATTCATGCAGAAACAACAGGAGCCGAAAACACAGCACTCAGCGAATACACAGACTTCTTGAATACTAAAAGATGTTTAAATAAGAATATATTGAAGAAGAGATGGAAAAGGCACAAGGGAAAAATATCACAGTACTTGGGCAGGAAATTATTTCAAAATATATGCAGAAGGGCTACAGGAGCTGACCCACTTTATTTGTAGGGAATAAAAATCCTTTTATAACGAGAAATATATGCATTTCTAGGCTGTCAATGAAACTGCAAATGAAATAAATATGATTTAGGAATAAGATGCTCAGTGCCACTCATTGTTTAAAAGACCAATATAATAATTATTCTTGAAGGATAGGAGAACTAAAACAAAGCATACATTCTCTTTGTTGATTTTCAACATAGAGTTTGCTTTTTTTACTATCCTCATCTGTGTTTACAAAGAAGCTGATTCAGCTGGGAAAAAAATCAGACTTGCAATCAGACACAGAAACAACAAAAACTTCAGTCACCTAATTAAATTCTGCTCTTCGTAACTCTTCCAAGATACGTTTTGTGCACAAGTACATCCTCAGCTATATGGCAATTCTGAAACAATATGGTAAATATTTACAGTATTGTAAGCTACAGAGAATAAACCAGAAACACTCCAAATGCTCAGTGCAATGGAAGTGCAGTTCCTGCAGAAACTCCAGCCTAAGTGTTTTTTGAGTTTGTGATTTATGTGACCTGAATACTGCCTCTTCTATAGTTCTTCTTACAATTACTTTCACACCATCAAAAAGAAAGTGTCAAGGACTTTTAAAATGTTCACAGTGAAACTGCACAGGGTCTTGATCTAGATTCTCCCAGAAGAAAGAGCTGGGGAAGGAATGAATTCTCACCTCTGTGTCTGATACTGTTTATTTGGAGGCAAGCATTAAATAAACAGGAAAAAAACTGATCTAATACATATTATAATCTTCTCACTTTCCAAGGCTATACTAAGGATTTTACCAAATCTTTTTAAAGCCCCTGTTTATGGAAAAAAATAATTACTTTAAAAATACAAGAAGAAAATATCCATATAATTTTCCTTCGGGTAGTGACATTCTAAAGAAGGGATCTCCTGAGTGCACCCTCCCTTCACTGAAGGGAGCTCCATCCCAGGCTAATATTGAACGTGCCAACAGGTTATTTTTATCTTCTGTTCGTCCCTCCCTAAAGAGTGAAGCAGATTAAGAAGACCGACTGTGTGAAACCAAGCCTGAGAATGAAGACCAACCTTTCTGAGAATGAAGGTCTGTCAATGCAGTACAATAGTAGTGGCTCAGCTAAATCCAACCAGAAGAGATTTGATTTTCACACTTTCAGAGCCATCAGTGGTGAACATGAACTCTGCATAGAGTGGAGACGGAGCCACAGCACACCTCAGTGATGTGGAGAGCATTTAGCCCACCTCCCTTTTACTCAAGACAGGATCAGCTAACCACACCTGTATCACGCGGGATGAAAGTTTGTCTAAGCCATCTTAGCTATGTCAGCTGCTTCTCAGGTGTGTCCAGAACCAGAAGCTCTAAACTACCTTTCAGTTAAGTTTTATGTCCCATGTGATGAACCTCACACTTTCCTCAAGTCCTTCAGATATTAATTCATTTTAAGGCACAAAAACCAGCTCCAGTTTACAAAGCACAATTCTTTATTGCTTTAAACTAATAAGATGCTGATTTGATTGCAGCTTAGACTGGGATTTTTTTCAATCTCATTCCCCATCAAAAGCTGAGTCATATGCCAGCTTGCATCAGTTTATGTTCCAGTTATTCAGGTTACCTTTTAAAGTAAAGCAAAGCAATTGTAGCAACATACTCATTACAGGTTAAAGAATTTTCTGTTACATTGCTTTAAAACAATTTATAGCCACAAAACCCACTTCTCAAATGAAAAAATCATGCTCACATGCAGTTTTATTTCTAATTAGTTTATTAAACAAAGCAGGTTGGTTACCAGGCCATACTGCCTGCAAAATTATTTACGAAATCCCAGAAGTAATCAACTGCACGATCAAAGCAGCTTTGTAAGGCAATGAGCTTGTTTTTACTACATTGGTTCATTTGCAAAAAATGGTGATTAACTTATTTACAACAGGTCTCTCTCTGAAGTTGACAGATTTTTACAATTGCAAAGATGTAAGCAGAAAGGAGATGTCAGAGGTGGTTTGGAGCTTTAGCAACTGGCTTCATGGCAGTACCACTGGCATAGGAAGCAGCACTTGGCTGCTGCTATTTCAGTAGAAGACTATAAAGCTCAACAAATTCTTCATTTGCTAGACTGGGAATTGTTTTGGCAGAGGATGAAGATGTCTTGCTAGACTACAAGGTTCAATTATTTTGACAAATCTGTGTGGTTATTGTGATCTTAATAACAATGCAAATGTAGAAGTGGTGTAAATGAACTGCTGTGTGATCAGTGGAATAAAACAACTTCAAATGTGTTGTGGTATACATGTAAAACAGACGGTAAGAAGGGGGTTTGCACTACTAAAAAAGTACATTTGAGAAACAGCTTTTCAGAGGTTTCCCAAGAACTTCATGCTTGTTAATCTCTTTCTTTTCTTTTCCAGAGAAAAAAACAAACCAGTGGAAAGGCCAAGGCAAGAAGAAATAACAAACTGTTAGTGAAGTGTTGTAAAAACATAAGAACATAAGTAAGAACACTTAGTCTGACTTTATCATTAGAGGATGGTAACTCACCTTCCTGATCTCCACTGAAGCATGCCTGCCATTTTCTGTACTAACTGTAAGTATAAGTGATCCGAGTTAAATTTAGCAAAGGGAGAAATGAATTAATTATCCCTATTCCAGTGGAAGGTATCCCTGCCCATAGGAGGATGGTTGGAACTAGATGATCTTAAGATCAAATCAAATGATTCCATGGTTCTGTGATCTAACATCAAGTCAGTCTGACTGCCAGACTGCAGCGCAGATGGATAAACATAAAGCAAAAAACTTCAAATGCTCTTTCTTCTATAGACAAACGGCATTCGTTCCATTTGACAAACCTGCCTAGGAACAAAGTACACTTTACCGAAGAGTTTACCTTGATATAGTATCTGATAAGGATTCTGCGCAGATCGAACACTTGCAGCATTGTTGCAGCGTTGTTGTCAATGATGCTGTATCCTTCCAGGATGTACTGGGTCCGTGTGATTTCCCACGTCAGCCAGCGCAGGTTAAAGGCTGCATTACAGGACAACAGGTGAGGCAAGTGCCCAGGCTTACAACAGCAGCAGCCTTCGTTGTCTTCATCTCCTTCTGTTATAGCTTCCACTTCTCTCTGCTGGCAGTATGTCCCTTGGCAGCAAGAAAAAGAGAGTGTGCTGCCAGTTATTGGGGGAGGAGGAAACAAAGGACGTCTTGCAAGCTCACATTCAAAGTATGTTTGAAGGTTGTACGCACTTAGCAAAAATCTAAAAGAGCAAGCTACGGCAACAAACTCGCTGTGCTAATTGACCCATGTGCAGCAGCAAATAAAGGGCTGTACATTACTCATTTACTATCACCTATAAAGGCCAAAAGGGCCTTCATCTAATGTTCTAGTTCTAATGGGTTCTGAGCTGAGCTAAACTACAGACCACAGCTTCTGCCTTAATAAAAACTCGCCAGGAAGCAACACTAAAGAGTCTCGCTCCATAAGGCACATTAAGCAAATTGATCCAAGTCTCAAGTCTGCTTCTTCAACTAACATACTGGACCCAAAGAAAGATTTTAGTGTGTCAGAGCACTTGTAAAATCTGGGTTTTAGCGAACTATCTTGGAAAGCAGGTTCCAAAAATAACATCTACTGGGTTGTTCTCTCTCCCACTGGAGTATAAGCTACTCTGGATCAAACATCTCTAATGAACAGCACTAGTGGCAGTACATCACAAGAACAGAACAGCTTTCTAATTAGTCTATTACACAGGCTTCAGATCAAAGTAGAGTAAATTTTTCTAAAATGGATACGTTACCTCACAAAGAAGCCATGAGGCATATGCAGAAGCAATAATGCAGACTCTGCATTTTTGGCCTGTGCTGTGCACACTACATGGTCAAACTGAGCCCTCGTGGATTTGAAATCTGTGAATGAGGGTTCTATACCATGTAGGGCACTACTAATAAAAACCAAGGCAGACACCCACGTGCTCCCCCCAGTATTCTCAAAATACATGAGTTTTATGTATGCTTCTTTTTAAAATTTACTCTCCATAGGCTGTTACAGAACTTACTCCCCACTGAGTTTGTACATAAATCATCTTTCAAGGCCATGTCCTGTGATGCAAGTTACACATCTTGCACGGGCCTTCTGCCAGAGATTCAGTATCATCCCACAGACTGCTGACTCCATCAGCTTCTAAACAGACTCGACAGGAGAGGAAGATGTGAGACACTGCACTGCAGCTCAACAGCTCCCTCCCCACCAGGACCAGCAGACCTGTTGTGCCACTGTAAATGGGAGAAGAATTCGGCTCTGTTCATCATGTGAATATTCAGCCAGGAAAGAACACAGTGCCAGCTTCAATTCCCTGCAGCGTGCCAGCACCCCAAAAGAGAGCCTGGAGCAGGGCAACATCCCAAAGGCTTTTCTGTGGAGCATGATGAAAATTGCTGTGCCCTCAGCTGTCTGTTCCAGTCCCATCACAACTCTCTGGCCAACAACCTCTGAATTTCAGTTTGTATTAATAGAAGTAGCATCTAGAATATTCTTTTCTCCTCACTAAGAAAAACCTTTCAAAATACAACAAAATATGCTGAAGTATTGGTTATCATGTCTTTTTTGCCTGTGCACCTGCTAAAATGTATGCAGCAAGCAAAACATACAAGTAAAAAAGAATAGAAAAATCAGAAGGAAATGTGTGAGAAAAAACAGGATTGTAGCCCTCCGAGACAGAGGAAAAAGATCCAGTGTATTCCAGGGTTCTCTGTTCAGTTTGCTATGAATGAAAATTTACACTGTGAACCCAGTGTTGCTCACACACTGAGATGCATTCCTCCTTAGACTTCAGGGATATACAATATGAAAAATTATTAAACGTCTTCAGGTCATCCAAATATAAACATCTTGCCTTTCAATACTGCCAAGTACAAAACATGACCTATTAGGCTGACATTTCCAGTGGGACTGGACATGAACTGGACTGCTTCTGCTTCATATTTCACAGATTTCTACATGAATTAACACTTACTGCTCAACAGCAAAAAAAAAAAAAGACTGCTCTGGGTCAGCAGATGCTTCAGTGAAGTCAAGTCAGAAGACATCGTACTCAAACTGAAGTAGGAAAAACATTCCTTTGTACATTGCTTGAAAAGAGTAAAACAAATGCTCCATGTTGGTGAGGTTACTACTGTTGTTACGTTTATTTTTTAAAGCTTAAAGGTCTCTCAGTATTACACTGAATTTAAGAGAAGATACATCTTCACCCCAGGTGCAAAATTAAGTATTGCCAAATGTTTGCAAGTGATGAAAAATGAAAACCACAATGAACAACTGTCACTGATCCCCCTACAACAATAGGATTTAAAGATGCCTTTGCTCAGTCTATGTAACTATTAGTATATATATTTTTTTTTCTTTTGGTATGGAAATACCAAATTCTATTTCTGTGGAAGGCTTTACTCTCTGTACTACCTCTTTCAATAAATGCGAAATATTACTATTGCAGTTTCTGTGATTACTAGTTTTCTTAGGGGACATATTTTGTAAAATACAGGGCCTAAGGAGGCTGGTAAGGCAAAGAAAAGGTGAATCCAGGAGACCCTCAATGTTTAAAGGAAACTGTCATCACCTGCGTAACAAACAGAAGATGATGCCAGATTATTTGCATTCTTAGCTAATTCTACAGGTTAAAATGCCTCCAAGTCATCTTTGCTAGGTAATTTTAATCAGCTAGAGTTAAAATTATACTACAGGGGTGCAATCAATGTTGAACTTGAGGAGCAAGAGTCAATCTAACATTAGATAGTAACTGCGTTATTATCAAAGGTCTGGGAAACAACCAAAGGAGCTCATGTGGTTGTTTTATGGATTTATTCCAAAGAATGAAATCCGGGGTGTGCTCTTCAACATCTGGCAAACATGCACTTGATGAAAAAAAGCTGTTCGATGGACTTGGGTACTACCACCTTGGGGATTTGGTGCCTTTACTGCTTGAGGAGCCTCTGGGGCATCCCTGTTAAGTTTAAAGGTGTAATCTGAGCCATGGCCAGTGCTCTGACAAAACACCAAATCCTCATTCCTGCTGATTCATATTTCCAAACAACATCTAGTAAAAGGACTCAAGTCCACAAAGACAACATTCAGGCTTGATGCTCAAGTACATGTTGGTTCCCTCCCAATTCTTGCAGTCAGTTCTACAACGACTGCCAGTAATTTTCTCTCATCATTAATGGAGCCTCACTTTAGTCCTTAATGCACTGGCTGGACTTCAATGCCAGATTGGCATTTTACTGTAAAATTTCATTTACCAGTGCATACATCAATCCTTTTTGGTTCATTACTCTAGACACTGGTACCCAGAGACTAAGAGCATGTGCTCAGCTTTACACAGTGAGCCAGAAGGGACAGGACACAGAAATGAAGTCAAGCATTTGTGTTTGTCTTTTACAGAAGGCTGGCCCTAGACTTTTTGGTATGTGCTATAAGCTGATGATTTAAATGACAACTTTTACATTGCTTCTCAAAAAATTAGCAAGTTCAAGCAACTCTGAGAGAATTATTCATAAAACCAAAGAGCAGGGAACAGAACGTGCACTTCACTTCTGCAATATAATTAAGTGTAGTGCCATTAAATATTAAAATACAGGAAAATGTTTTCACTAGTAATTAGTCATTTCATAATCTGCGCAAAAACATTTTTTTACATTTCTTTCTGCAGTAGAAGGAAAATAATCTCGTGCACTTCACTCGAGTTTAGTCATTCACTCTGACCCTTGCTACTATAGATGAGACCAATTCATTTGTAAGATATCTAACACTGGAGGGTTGCCAAAAACCCATCGATGTAAAAATCATGTGCCAGCTGAACAAAGCAAGGTCAGCCTGTGTGAGCTCAGGAGAAAGCCAGGGTGAGAGCTTGGAGCTCTTTGTATTTTCCTGACACATCAGGATTTGAGGACAGACTTGTGCTCTGCCAGAATGACCTGACCTAAATGGAAATGAGAAAACTGAAACTGAAGACTGTAATCTTGCTTCAAGAGGACGAAATACACCTAACTGAATGATCACCCAAGCCTTCTAGAATTTAAGGCTGAAACTATAGTGTGCTTTTGAATTCAATTTTGAAAACTCAGTGAGTGAAAAGTGTTTTTCAAGATCTGAGGGGCCAGAAAGAAAAATCCATTACACAACCACATACTTCTAGGAACAGTTTTAATTTCCATAAAGCACTTCAGTTTAACAACACATCCACGACAGGGACTAATTATTGTGGCTGAAGGCAGCAGTGGCTTGAGCCCTGAGGACTGCTGACAAATAAGCAGCTAGGGTGCAAGTCTTCACAGAAAGGGCTCATGTCCAGGGTAACTCCTTTCCTAAGCCATGCAGAGGTCTCTTCACAGACGACTCCAGAAAAATGCCTGGTTGCCCACCCTTTGTTTGGCAAAACCAAGCATATGAATGCCTTACAAATAAATGCATTACAGTAGAATTATCTAGCTCTGCTTCAACAAGCTTATGCTGCAAATCTAAGTATTCAGAAATTCTGATAGATACAGCTCCTTCTCAACCAACATTTCTTTTCTGCTCAGGATAGCAGCTTAACAAGCAGTTATCACACCAAATAAGCATGATGAGCATAATTACAGCCATTGGAAAGCCATCCTCTACTGAAAAATGCATCAGGTATGGTTCTAGAAACACAAAAAACCCAAATACTTTAAGGAGGAGTGAACTGAGCTCACAAATGGAAGCTCATGAACCTCAGAATTAGATACATTCTGGAAACCTGCAACTTTTTTGGCTCCTTCCTGCTCTTTTGCTTGTGGAACTGGGATAATGAACAGTAATTTATAGGTTCTGATAGTCTCAGCTTGTTTCAAAGAAAAATTTCAGGACCTAAAAAACAGTATCAACTCTTCAAACATCAAAGCTGTTAGTTATAAAAATGTGGTTTGGCTTTCAGCTGCTTCAGGTGCTTGTAAGTCTGAAAAACAATCTGGTTTTCAAACCAGATCAGTTGCTATAATAACAGGCATCCTCTCTCCTCAGAAACCTTTCCTTTTCTTGGCCCACAGAGACACATTAAGAAAGACCACGTGGAAGTAGCATTCTCCAAAGATGTTTGTTGTTAAACTTGCAGCTTCGAAATACCACAAAAACTTCTCATGTCACATCTTTTGCAGTGCAATGCAAGATGCAGTATTTTGGTTTTGGCAAAGATATTTTCTCAATAAAAAAGCTGCACTGCATCTAACATTTTCCTTTTTTCCAGAAGTCTTCTCCAGTGCACCCAAAAATACACATAAAATTGTGAAAGGAAGAAAAAGGAAAAAAGACATAAAATAATTATTCTAGTACATGCTACAGAAACTATTCTAAGCCTATTTGACATTCACAGACAGCTCCTACTGTTGGAGCATCACTGTACACCAAGAAAGGCTTGTACATCACAGATTTCCTGCATTCAACATAAAGCATCCTCTTCCCTGTTTCATGCTATTCTTCCCAACTAAATCACCAAGATTAAAGAAACCCCTTTGCATCCTTTCTGTCCATGTTTCTACTATTTCCAAGATTTTTGTCTCTCAGTCTTTGTTCTTTCACACAAACACTGCACTCCTGGTTTTTAACCTTGTCTCCCAAGGGATCTGTCAAAAAATGCTGTTTTTCTCTGAACTCTGTCATTTATCAATACCATTTCATGTTCTGGTACATATATTGAACATACCTCAAGTGTGGTCTCTGGAAAGACATGAACATGGGCACTTTCAATTCCTGACAGCAAGAAGTGATTTGTAAAAAAATTAAAGTTGCAACCACTTTTTAAATAAAGAATGATTCTTCCTAGTGCTACAAAGCCTTCAGACACAAAAATCAAACACAAATAAATATTCCTTACACTGGTAATGTACTTGCTACTGTAATAAAACTATGCAGCATACACACAAGCTGCAGAAATGAGTAACTGTCCTTATTAGAAATCATTACTGTGCCTAGAGCACATAGCCTGAACTGGCTGCTTTCATACACCATTTTGCGTGGGAAATAAGCTAGCTAACACAGAGAGAGCCCCACAGGCAATCCCATCCTGCTGCCACAGCTGCCTGCCACTGTGTACAACTACATCTGTGTCTGCTCTGCGCTTCTTGCCTTGATCCAGATAATGAAGTTCCAAGTGAAGCATGAATATTGCACGTGCAACATGCAGTAACAAAAAATCACAGCAGAGATTCACTGAACGACTGAAGAATACTGTGCAGGAGTTAGAAAACAGCTCCTGAAGACATCAGCAACACCATCAGTTAGTTTCTATACATGTAACGCCTAAATGAATATTCTCCAAAAGACACTTAGTAGACACACAGACTAAACAGGAAAACATTTTAAATCTCCCTTGTTCTACAGGGAACTCGTGAGAGGGAGATATTTTGCCATTGTTTCTGCTTGTTCCCTGACTGTGGGTTTTCCCATCTCTTCCTTTCAAATTAAATGATATGTTATGTATTTCTTCTGGCAGGCTGCTTTTAGCATTCTGCTGTGGTCTAACACACACAGCACAGTTAAGTTACTGAAGGGCTCACTTCCCCCACACCACTGTGCAGCTCCTTGGAAGTGTTCCCCTAGTTTCAGCTCATTACTACCTTCTCTTTGCTTTCCATAAAGGAGGAGCTGGCCATTTCCTGTCAGTGCCTGGAGGTCTTGAGCCTCCCCTCCGCTTTACGCTCAGGATGAACGACACAATGGAGGCACATCCCCTCTCTGTCCATAGAACAGGAGAGTGAAAAACTAATTCATCCAAGGTGTTTAATATGAACAGGACTAAAGACAGATGAAAGGAATCCCAGACTCTCTTCTTTCAGTCTGCTCAGTCTGTAGCATCTTATGCTGCCTGCAGGCATTTGGTTGGATTTGTTTTTTCATTAAAAGCTGAGACAAATGCTTCTATTACAAACAGTTAGAAAGGCATCTGGATCAGTCACTTATAAAGCCAATTCTCAATTAGGATGGACTGGAAACCGGGGAGGCAGCAAGTACCTCCTGCCACAGTACACTTAAATTCAGAAGGCTCTGTGACCCCTTCTTCAGGCACTACCAGTATTGCCAGCACAGCCTTTCAGCTGCCACAACGAGAAACATCCATAGGAAAACCCAGAGCTCCACAATGCAAATATTGCTTTTGGTTTAGTCATAAACAGAAAACAGTCGCAGAGAACACTGTTGTGATTCACTCATTTCCAAAGCAAACACAGATTTCCTATTTAAGGAACAGCAGATTTTTGGGGCCCTCAATTAAAATTACTTGTTTGAAATTGAAGTTAAGCAGCCAAAGCCCAGAAATTACAGATTACAAGTTCCTCCTCTAGCTCTTTTCTCCCCCTTGCGGAAACCATTCTGTACAATGAAAGGAATTAGGGTCCCCTGTAAAAAAATAGTGCATGACCGGACAACTAAAAATAGGAATGCAGGATGCCCAAAGCAGAGTCTGGTGCTTAGTAACTGCCACTTGACTTTGTAAACCATCACATTCTTCTAGGGCAGTTCCATACACTCTCTCCTGCAGAAGAAAAATCCTACCGTATTCAGTATTCGGGATGTATTCACCAGCCATTCGCAAGATTTGAAACAGGGAAGAATGTGCCCAGTCTACACAGGAGACGGCGCTGGGTGCTGCTTGGCGGAAGCCTGCTCTACCTTCCTGCCCCTGCAGACAGCAATCCTGTTCAAGGGAAGGTGCAAAGAATGCCTTTCAAGGAAGAACTTCAGTCTTAGCTTTCACACAACATCCTTTGAACAGCCTTGGTTCACCCCCTTATGAACTTCTGCATTCAGGTCAGCCCCTCTGACTCCTTTTACTCAGACTAGTGCCTGAGTGCCTGGGCACCCCTGTGGCCTGCAGCCCCACCAGAGCAGCCCAGCTCCTTGTTGGTAGGAGGACCAAACCACATCCAGGAAGGGCACAGTTCTGCAGCATAGTTCATCTAAAGCACACTAGCCCTCATGGTTTACCTGGAGACACAAACAACCCTCTGGTGTCAGCAAATCACCCCAGCAAGTCTCCACTGGGCACATAGATTATCTGCTCACATTTTGGTGTCCATGAGGCTTTTGTTCTAATCTGCATCAGGCAGATCTAGGCATTCTTATCTGGCTTGTTCTTGGTTCCCCTCTGGGCTCCTTTGCTTCTCCTACTCCACGGTTAAGCAGGCTTGTAATTTGTGTGATTTCTCTGGCACTCATTCTGCACAGTCCAGTGGGGTTCAGCTCTCACATGGTACGGCAAATGCTACATGTTTGAGCTCAAGTAAATATGTTGTCTCAGGTAAGTTCCTTTATTCAACCCTACACGGCTTCTCTGTTCCAGGCCAAACAACGTAATAGCAATACACACACTCCTAGTTTCTGTTCCCATAACAACTCCTCTATCCAATACTCTGAAAACCAGAGAAAACTTCCTTACATACCATGTCTGTGAGGACACAAAGTAACCACAAATTTTGTCTTATTCTTGGAATAGGATTATCCAGTGGGTTCAGAAAAGAGAGGGAGTCCATTTTTCTCCCATTTCCAACTACTTCCTCCTCTCATCTTGAGCAGTCTCTTCCCCCAGTGATACTCTGAGGGTGAGGAGGAATAGGGGACTAGATTTGTACTGAAGATGAGATAATCGAGGTGAAACCCCCATTTCCCCATTCCTCTCCTCCTCCAGTAACTGGCATTGCTTTCCAGTTCAGTTTGCTGCTGCTGTCTTGGTCCAGGCCCGTTAAACACTCAGGTAAGAAAGAGGTGCTGCTTTGCAGGCTGCCAGCCTTCCCCTGGGGAGTGCAAGAAAGACTGGGAAAGAGGATATTCCTCATGAGAACTCAGCTGGCTCTCAAGAGCAGCCCATGAAAGACATGAAAGGCTGTGGGGCTCAGCCCCAGCTGAATTTAAAGACTTGCTGCAGCTGGCAGACTTGCTGGATCTATTCACAAAGTAAAACAGTATTAACTGCAGTTAATTAACACTGAACAGCATCACGCATGGAAAGGTCAATTTTCAGACACATTTAATTACTTAAACTGTGATTTTAGGGAATACAGAGATGCCTCAACACGTGGCACACTGCAATTTTTGAGCTTTGCGCTCAGATCCAAATGCCAAATGGCACTTGCTGGCTGTGAATGATCCCGCCTCAGTGTCAAAGAAAGTCTTCCCAAACCACTTTGCAACAACTATCCAGTTGTTCCCCAATCAACTTCCAGTTTATTATGTCAGTCTGCTAGGCCCCTGATCTTTTTAACCAGCTAGCACGTGGCTTGAGCATCCTCTTATATGGTTTCATCTGTTTCCAATATTTACATTACTTCTACTGCCTGGTGAGGGTGATGATAGAGAGGGACCCAGCAGTAGGGGGCAACCGCATAAAGAAGAAAAAAAACCACCTCACAAAATTCACGTAATTTAAGTGGGAAGATTTCTTTCTTCTGTTTGTGTCAAATCCCACACTGAACTATTTTAACACAAAAGGATGATCAGCAAAGATAAATTTTGGACTTTAGAAAGCAAATACCTATCCCTGACACAGCAGCACCACTGCTCACCTTGGGGGCAGCCAAGGAGAAGATGAACACAGGAATACTTGCACAGATGTCTTAGAAGTTGAAGCAAGCCTCAGAACCACGCATGCATGACCATGTATTCCTCAACAATCATCATCAGCAACAAGAAATTATAAGGCTGATAAATAAATTATCTTTCTTCCTTTCCAGTTGTTTTTCCTTACAATTGGCATTTGTTCTGAATAGGCATCTAATCAGATACTACAATACCAAGCTGTTTCAGGCATTTACTGTTTTCTTTCCACATAACATTGCTGAGGACACAAGAGTGTTATCTTCATCCCCACTACACAGGAAGGAAAGCAAACATGAAGCATTCACCACAACCTGTTCAGCATCCTACATGGAGTCTGTCACGGAGTCAAGACTTGAGCCCACACATGTTATTTCCTAGTCTAATCCTCCTACACTTGAGTGCATTCAAAGACCCAGTCTGTCGCCTATTTTCTCACACTCAACCTTGTTGAAAAGTCACCTTGATTATACTCTGCTGTTCTAGTGTGACAGAGACCATCTCAGCACTGGCTTCTTGCATGGTTTGACACAGGATACTTTCCATGGAAGGAGTCTTATTTTGGTTTTGGTTTTTTTTGTTTTCTTTTTTTCCCAAAGACAAGGTTTTTTGGGTTGAACAATTTTAAGGACAACTAAAATTTTCAAAGTTATGGAGGAAAAGAAATAATCTGAAAACATAACTAAGCATTACTCAAAATGTGTGTGAACCAAAAAACCACTCGAGAAGCCTTCTTCCTGAAAGTCTTGTGATACTGAAGAACATGGCTCTGAATTTCTTAACATCTAGATTTCAAAACAACATTCATATAATGATACAAAGAAGTATCAAGCTTTTAGACAGACAAATACCTGTAGAAAGAGAAAGGCCCTCAAACTCTATGCCCTACTATAGAGTTGTGATAGATTAAAAAGACAGACAGGATTTATTGCTGGTTTTGTTGTTATTTAAATCATCAGGGATCCTTACCTCGAAATTCGAGCCCTCTGAGCTGAAAGGTGACAAGGCCATTTCCAATTTCGATCAAGTGCACAAAGGCATTTAAATAATCCGATGCCAGAATAAAACAGTCTCCTGTGTTGTAGTTTCCCCAGCGGCCCAGGATCAAATCTCCACAAAGAGACTCCTGCAGAGATCTTGTCAAATGCTCATAAAAAATGGAGTTGAGATTATTGTCATCATTTCCTACAACCAGAGCAGCATACATTCGCAAAGAAAAAAATTATATAAAGCCATTCTGCATAAAATTTCATGTTCTTTTTCATTTCTACTTAAGTCTTCTTCCTCTAGCTGGATGGTATCTTCCTGATACCTTACAGGATCTACATTTCCTAGATAGCCCTTCAAAGTGACGGGAAGTTGCTTTACACGGCCATGGATTGGTGCTCATTTAATGCACTAATACCCAGCAGAGCAGCCCACCATCTTTCCTACTTCTTCCTCTTGCAAGTTTTCCAATTTCCCTTCTCCCCCCCCTCAAAAAGGTTTCTCTCCAGGGAAGAAGACACACCTGTCAGCCCAAACTGCTCAGTGGTAGGGGCACCACTAACCTGCTGCTTTTTTTCCAAAACCTTTCCCTGCCCACAGCTGACCTCTGAGTCTAGCTAGGGTGCCTGCTGCATATTCCACACAGACACAAATGTTATGATTAACCAAGCAAGTGGCAGCCCAGCAGCTCTCTGTCTGATCAGCTACACATAACCGAGGAGTAAGTTTACTTATTGGGTCACATGGCTTAAACTGGTGCTCTACTACATTTAAAATGCTCTGGTTTGTACACACAACATTTACACCTTTTGCATCTCCTCAGCTTTCCCAACAAAGCCTCACCAGTGTAAATACATCACATTTTGCAAATCAAAGAAGACACCCAAACTCCCAGGCCATACCTGCATCCTTTTCAATCTGAATTGCCAGTCTGGTATTGGAATGGTCCGATCTTTTGGTGCTGGAAATAAAGACATCTTTACAGCCAATTCTTTTTTTTTTTTTTTAAATATTCTCACAATAAACACTTTTTGTTTAACATATCTCCTAATTTTGTGTTTATATCATTAGGCAGTTCACACTAATCCGTTCATCAGGCATATATAGTTATTTCAGGTCAGTATTGTTTTTGATATTGTAGCTTATCAGCACACTCTTTCTTCCCATTTTCCTTCTTGTGAGGCACACTCCGTTCAGAATTTGGCATCTGACACAACACTATGTACTGAAATAATTGAACTGGCTCCAGAATCAGATCAGCCAGGTGCCACCAAAATAATGAACAGAAAGAATATTTAATCAGTCTTTCTTTCCTTCTAAGCCTTAAGGGAGACAGCTGGACTCAAGGAGTTTTCTTTGGGTGAAAACATTTCTGTGGGAGTGTAACATCTATGGAAAAACAACAACAACAAATCCTTTCGTTTCATATTTAGCTAAGCAGTAATGAGAGCGTCCCTGGTCATCCTTATTGCTTGAACAAGAGTAAATTAGAGGGCCTTAGTTCATTCTGGCACTAACCCTGTCACCCTTATGAATGGCACATTCCCTATTCAGTATTTTCACTGTAGCAGTGGAATATAAATACCACAGGAAAAATGGTAACAAAAGAGAAAGCAACTAGAAAGGTAGATTGGATTGAGCTTTTATTACTACCTGTAACAAAAGACACTAATAAAGTCTGAATATAAGGAATGAGTAAATCACTGTGGGCCAGCATGTTAAACAGAAGGGAATGATTGTTGTGGTGAGTAGGGATATTCAACACCAAGTCCAAAGCATCTCCCAAGCACCCAGGGGTACTTGGGGTAAAAGTGGAACTCTGGCCAATAAAAATCCTATAGTAAACATAAATTTCCCTAAAATACTGTTCTGGCATGGGTATATAAGGATTTCAGGACATCTCATTAAGAATATTGCCTCAAAAGTTTTGCCCTCAATCACCAGCCTTAACAGAATATCTCTCTATCAAATATGTAAATATGATCTCTCATTCCTTGGAAAATGAGATTGAAGCAAAAACAGGGGAAGGCCAAGCTCTGTCCCAAACAACAGTGAGCATAAGGTTACGTGTGACAGTGGTGAAGGCCTCATCTGTACGACAGCCTGCAAGCACAGGAGAGAAGTGCCACAACACCACTTTCCCTGGCGTGGGATCCAAAGGAGACACCCACGTGTGGCCCCCATCAGTCCTTGGTGGAAGTGCCATGAGGGTGGCATGGCTGGGTGGCCTGGCTGGGATCTGGCTCACAGGGTGGGGAGCACAGGGCCCAGTGGAGATTTTGAGCAGGCTGGTGGGTTGGCCAGTCAACCTCCACAGCCCGAATTTAGCTACTCACTGTGAGAACTGCAGACGTGCCCCAAAGAAGCCGGCACCACAGAGAGATCACTTATAAGGGAGGTTTTCAAACAGCTTAAATAACACTGAAAAAGGATGGTGTAAAGATAAGGTTGTCTTTGAAACATAGCAGAGACTCATCTCAGTACTGGTTCCCAGGATTTCGTGTGTCAATACACAGGCTATTTAAAAGGCTGGAAACTTCTGAGCTGAAGCTGTAAACTCACACTGAACCCAATTGGGAAAAGGATGCCACTGATGTATTAGAAAGTCTTTTCGTCCACTCCCTACAGCTTCCCCAAAAAAGCTGTGGAAAACTGACCAACAGAAAAATTGCACACAGGTTTCCATGTACCAGACAGAAGAGGAACTCATTTGCTTTAGTTCTACTTCCTACCAAAAGCAACTGATTTTTGTCTTTTAAAAGGTGCGTTCTCTACTTTTGCAAAAAGTACAACTGAGAAAATAAGAGTCTTAATTAAAATTATTTGTAATTAATATTAGTATATTATCTACATAGATTAACATTTTATTTGAGATATTATTTATCTTCCTGCTCCTGGTTGGCTCAGCTCATTGTAACTGCAATTATCATTTCCTATTCAGCAGAAAATGGCAGTGGGGGGAAGGGCCTTCTAAGCAGTTCAGAATATAAAGAGTGATTTTACTTCAAAAAGGTTGTCAGAATTCTTCCACCCTAATATATATCCACCTGCATATGCAAGAGTAAGTATAAACATTAGGTTATGGAATTCAATCAATTTTCTATTCTCAGCAGAGAAACACTGCTGATTTCCAAATGCATATGTTTTAAGACTATGAGACGCTTTATTAACTTTCAGTCCCTCTGAAATCAGTATGGCAGTGTTGGCACAAGTTAATACTATTCTTTACCCCAGCTTCTTACCAATCTATAAAGCATTTCTGTTCTGGAGGCATATTGAGACCCATAAAAATCAATTAATACTTCAGAAAATTCTAATCTATAATAAACAGGAATCCTTTTGCCCAGCATGGAGCTCTGGGTCTATTTCTTTCCCCTCCCCCCTTCTTTCTTCGACAGAAAGATGCATGAAACAATCAGGGGAGATCACAAGTGCTTTAGGATACTCCAAGACAGATGATGCAGCCTGAGTGGGAAAAAGGGAAGGAAATAGAACAGCACTCACAAGCAAAAACAAAACAAAACAAAACAAAACAAAGCAAAACAAAAAAAAACCAAACCAGGCTCTGTTAAGGCTTTATCCTCCATTCCAAGCAGAGTAACAACTGTTTATATACCTAAAACATGGGCCTCGGGACATGAGACAAGGATTTACCTTTTCAGACACAACTAGAAAAACTCAAATCTTTATACAGATATTATGAGGTATAATTTTATTTCATTTTTTTAAGACCAAGATTAATATAGACAGTTTATAAAGCAACTGTGCTTTTTTCTGTGCTGAAATTCAGCTTAGTTGAATAAATGCAGTCAGGTAATCAATTCTGGATTTTAAAAGTCTTCTACAATTATTAGAAACTAAAGCTGTGTTTGTATCTTCTTGAAGGCAATAGGAATTTGTGTTGGATTAAACTATAATCCACTACACCTAACAATCAAACCAGCAACACCTTTACTACTCAACTAGGACCTCTCACTGTGAACTTTTGGGATTAGTAGGTGATTTGGGCTTTCCTCCAGTGGCCTCTTGCTTTATATTTGGTTGTTACCACTCATCCAATGTGATAATTAGCTCAGTAATTGAATTTCTTCCTGAATTGCATTATTCTATGCAAACCAAGTACAGTTCCTCTAGCAATTGCCCTAGAGAGAAAGTGATTGTCTTGGACTGTCTTCAGCTAAGTCTTCAGCAATTTTAAAGTCAACATCCTGCTTAGCTCCTGAAATATCTATTTCACATTCTTTTAATCCCCTATTTACATGGACACTGAGATAACCCACTGGTTTGTGTAGCACTGTTCATGTCATTAAAACTTCCCTTCGCAAAAAGATTAAGTCGCTTCTTATATTCTCTTTTCCAAACATACTACCTGGAAAGATTTTCTTCTCCCACTTCAGTTTCCCAATTTCCTTAGAAAGATAGAAAAAAGGCTGAGGGGGATTAAGGCAGTCTGGGGAATATAGAGAGTATATGGAGAATCAGGTAAATTGAGGAAAATAAATAAACAAATCATTGCTGATTTGATCACGCTAAATAAATCATTATTTCCAGAAGATCAAAACAAAATTCCAGCTGTTCTATCTGCCCTGCTGCTGCTGAGTTCTACCCCAAAATATAAATTCAACGTTTCCAGGATTCCTGCTGTGTAGAAGAGGATCTCTACTTTGAAAGAGAACAAAACAAAGAAAAGCAGTTTCCCTCTGGGAGATGCAGAGATGCCTTTCTAGGGTTGATCCAAAGTTTTCCTTTGCCTTTGTCCAATGAATTTTAATCCACTTTTCCATGACATCTAACAGGCAAATTTAACAGAAAGAAACTTTACTGTGCTGCAGCCCTATGATTATTCATGGGAATCTGGAAAAAAAAAATCTTCAGTGTTTTCATGTGAATGCTAATGCTGCTGGCTCTATAAACAAAGGCTTAGCATTAAAAACACAGTAGCATTTGTCTACAATGTGAAGCAGGAGGAGAAAGACATGGCAGAATAAGCAGGCACCCATCAATATCTGAAGGACACCAGAGGTAAAAACAATGGTATTAATTGGAAGGGGAAGGATACTGAAGTAGTTTTAAATCAATTTCATCTAAAACACAGAATGATTTCAGTGTGGTTTTAACAGCAAGGGCTTACAGCCCCTTCATGCGTAACCATGCCCAGGTTTTCTGGGCAGCTGCATGGAAGATACAACTTGGGTTTAAGTCACATTAAGAAAGAGGAATCTCTTAAAAATGAAAGCAATTTCTCCTTCCTGATCACTCGCTCTGATTTTTATTTTTCATGCTTTCTTCCTCCTCTCCCTCCCTGACTGGGTCATTGTTTCATCTAACAACAATTAAAAGTGGCTTTGATTGCACACTAGGAAACTTGGAGAGGACTAAGGTATAAAAAGTCCCAGTTGTTAAAGACAGAGCTGTTGAAGCATCCTTTTAAACTATAGAGAGGCCTTGTTATCAATAACGCTTCCTGTTCTTAGAATTTCTTTACTTTCTTAAAAAGGCTTTTATAACAGATTTTGAGAGCGTCTTGGGTTTGTTTGGGGTTTTTTGTGGTTTGTTTGTTTGTTTTTTAATGTTTTGGACGTTTTGGTTTGGGTTTTTTTTGTTGCTGTTGTTTAAGTAGGTGTTAAAACCAGAGCTGTGGTCATCTGCTGAGATGCTACTCAGCATGTTTATTTGGCATGTTCCAACACCTGTCTGGAAGTTTCTGTACTTCTGCAACAGGGGGGATGAAAAATGCGAGGTATGAAATTGAGATCAAAAGCTGAGTGCCCAAACACGGGTTAAACAGCCCACCTTAGTGCTCTGACATTCAAAGGTTTAGCTGGGGAATTCACCTCTTATTTGTAAGCCAGGTGATTTAAGCACTTGTGTACTTTAAAATATTCACTAATGCTTTACTAAAATGTCATTAATATTCCTGCTTTTGTCTTATTTAGCTACTGTGCTACTTCTTTCCCCTTGTCTAAGTATGCTTTTTCTTCTAAAAGGCATTCAATTACTGTCTTTAGATATTTTTTACTAAGCAATACAAGAAGCTTTATAAGTGGAAGATTATGCAACTGCACAGAGTTTTTTAATGCTCGATCTTGAGGATGTAAAAAAGGTCAGGATCCTGACGTTCCTGTAAGGATGGGGCTGAGCACAGGACTCTGCTTCACAGCTGGACCTCGTCATCTGCAGCTGAAAGAAGTGCTTTTAATTTAAAATCAAATGTGTTAATTTACACCAAAACAGGTATCTGAAATAGCACATATGAGTGTTATTCTTCTGTTTTTCCCATCATGACCCAACACAAACATTATAGGAAAGGTACTAAGGGCTGTGCCCAGCTCTGGGCAAAGAGCTCCCCAGGACTAATTCACTTGGGCCCATGAGTGAAGCAGCAAAACCCTGAGAAACTGCATAGAGCTGGAGAGTAGAAAGGAGGTGATGAGAAATATCCTGGTGAAGTTTTCACCAGAGAGAGTGAGAACAGACAGGGAAAAAAAAACAAAACCAAAGCAAATGTTGGGAGCTGCTTCAGCAAATGAGGCCAAGATGTTTTTCTCCTTTACTCCACACAAAGAGAGACAAATTGTTTAAACATCACAAAAGGAGGAAAGGATAACAAGGCATTTCAGAATTCATTCTTGATATTCTTTACTGCTGATAACAAAGTGCTTTCACACTTTTTCAGTGGGCAATATTAAAATAGCATATATTTAAGATACTTTAATTCTCACTTTCAGACTCAATGTGACTGCTCAATAATAAAATTAGAAGGTAGAGATGGCAAGAAAGTATGAGGAAATACAAGACTAAGACAAAGACCGGTCTTCCAAAGAAAGCCTGTATCAGAAATACTAGTTTAGTTCACTACAGGGTTTTTCCATATCCATATTTCTCACCAAAAGATGGAAGGAGGCAAAACAAAAGCTAACCCAGCCATTCCAGTGCTGCAAATGTGTAAGTGCAGCATCAGTGACACTACACTGAAGAACAACAAAAATCTTACTGCTACTGTGCACTTGTACAAAATCCAATCTAAAAGAGGGATAACTTCCAATACCTCTGGTTTTTTTTTACTGCAAGGACTGTTTAGAATGTTAATAATTTACAACATTCATCTTGGTATCCTCTACAGTACTCTTCAGACTGAAAACATCTCTGATATTTTGAGAGCAAACACTGCTAGTCAAAGGACTTTAAAAGAAAAAAAAATATCCCTTTAGCTTTCATCCAGTATTTACCAAGTCCCAACCAGTACAAAGTTTCAGAGGCAATTCTCAGTGGCAATGGTGACACTTTCGCAATTCTGCATTTTGCATTATCTCAGAAAGAAGAGATAGATCACATTTTGCTCTTATCAGCCCCAAGGCAACCTGGGTCCAGTGCATACCTTTGTATATCAGGAGACAACCAAGACCCCAGCATGCTGTAAGCATGAACTATTCCCTGCAGCTACTGTGCACAATGTGTCTTATCACCTCTGTTAGAATGGTTACACTTGCTGAACATCTCCTCCCGGATCTCAGCTTTACCAGTTTGCACATTTTGACAAAAGTGGCTTGAATAAGTTTAGGTTTAGTACTCCAAACCTCAGCTTGCCCCTAAATGTTTGATTCAGTTAAATCTAAACCAGGACGTGATCTACATTATCCATGTGAATGGGATGAACACCTGCTGAGAACACTCATTCTCATGGAAATTCAGTCAACCCATTTCAAGGGGTTTCCAATACTCGAAGTGACAGAAATTTCGTGAGTGAACTTGATCTCATTAGATTTACATAATTTGGAAGCTAATGATTAGATGAACAGCATTATAAATCTTTAGTGCCACTGTATATCCACATAAGCCCTTAAAACATTACACGTGCCCTATTTCTGATGGGAGTCCATTATTGTCTATTCTGTCCGGTTGTCTATTCTGCCTTCTTTTCCAAATATATAGTTAAAAGCCCTCCTCTATCATGCTCATGATTTCTTCTCCTCTGTAGGTCTGAGTTCCTGCTTACCCATGGCTGTTGGGTTACCCCCTCAGATATTTCACTTGTCTTTTCCTTTTTGCCCACCCACCCCCTTTCCCTTTCCATTTATGCCATTTACGGTTTTGATCTCTACTTGCGTTCCTCCTGATCTCAGCATGCATTCCCTTTCTGATGTCTCCCTTCTGTCTTTATCTGTCCTCTTAGAATGATTCTGTGAATTGGAGTTGTGAATGCATCTTTAACTCGGCAGGGAACTACAGAGCACTGAATCAGAATACATTCCCAATTAATTATCACACATATGGCTCCTATTCAATTAGCCTCAATTTGTTTTATTGACTGCCAGGGGCAAAAATTTGAGAAGAAGAGATGTTACCAGTTAAAGAGATACTGCCAAACAGTTAAATGACATCTTTGAATTTTGTATAGCCTCCCTTGAGTGTGAAACTCCAGGCAACTCAGAAAACACTTACTTTAATACCAGACCTACTTGATTAAAGGTGCCTGGTTTTCCTTGCCCATCCTTTCTCACATTTCCCCAGTTCAGTGTGACTGCACACGTGGAGTCAAGCGATGAGGTGAGGGCTGGGTTGGAGAGGAGGTGTGCACAGCTCCGTGCTACAGCAAGTGGCCAAAGGGGCACACATGGTCACTTGCTCTAGGGGAGATCACAGCTCAAGACACTGAAGGGAAGGTAGTTTCTAGCAGGGCTTCTTTTAGCCTGGGGCTACATCTGAAGCAACACCTCCCACACCTGAATGCTGTGGCTTTGTCACTCTGTAGAGCTCTACACTGAAAGGGATTAATGACTCCCAAACCAGGCAAGTGTTGCAGGTACAAGTCCTTGGGCAGTACTGGTGGTGTGCAAGGCAGAGAGTGGTTAGACACTACAGCAGGGAGCAGACAGGGAAGGGTCTTGAGAAGACATTCAGATGAAGAAGTCTAATGAGTAACGCGTAATTTCAGAGAGCTCATGAAAAATTAAGCCTGAAGTACACCCAGAGATGTTCTTTGTTCTTCAAACGTTTTGGTTTTCTCTATTCTCTCCCGCAAATGCCAGAACCATGGCCACAAATGCCCCTGGAGAACAGGGAGTAACTTCCCAAAGACCAGTTTATACTCATTGTTTAAAGAGAGGAGCATGTTTTTTTTAAAAAAAAAAATCACCTCTATTGGGAAATCTGCCAATCTTAAGAGCAATGAAGGAAAAATAGCAGCAGCTGGCTAACACTTCAACTTTTGCACCACTGCCAGCCAGGGACTGCCACTTACAACTGCATGAATGCTATACTCAAGGATACCAAGTCAGGCCCAAGCATCCCTCAGTATAGGCTATAGTATATCAGTATAGGCTGGATTCTCACAGATCTAAGCCCCTTTGCAGTTTCCAGAAAGACTCTCACCAAATTCTACATGCTTTGTAAATAGGACCAGTAAGCCCTTCTGATTTGGAGACAACACCCCAAAAATTCAGACTGAAAACCGTTCATTCCTTGGTGCTATTTGTTTTGACTTGTAAGTCCCATGCACTAATAAGCACCCATTTCAGGTTAATCTGCACACTGATACTTATTTATACTATTTTGAAGAGTTCTAAATTAACTCTCAATAAAAGCCTGGAGGAGCCCTGAGGCCAACTCAGGGAAGACCTCCCTTAGAAGAACCACAGTCACCAAAGGGACCAGCACTCATCAGTGAGTAATAGCTGTGAAAAAAGGCACTAGAACCTCAGTTCACTCTAGAGTAATCAACAATGCAGTGCTTCTTTCTGGTCAGTTCACAAAAACAGTATAGAAATCGAGGGAGCCGGAGAGAAACACAAAAATTAGCAGAGAAATAAAATCAGTTTGGAAGAAACTAAAACAACGGCAACGAACAGTAAAACTCAAGGCTATAATGTGCCTTTCAGACCAGGTAACTGGAAATATTCAAGAAAGTTTGAACCGTAAGTAAGTTTGAACCCTAAGAAGGGCAGTGACAGTAGTTAGAACACAACATATCTGAAATTATATTTGACGAAATAAGGCAAACACTATCTCCTGTCAATTAGGGGAAAAAAGAGGAAAAAGTGCTGAAGTTATGCTATTCACTATAAATCAAAGTCTGAGCCATTATTGAACTATAAACATCTGCTGCAGTTGCTCCTCCGTAAACATCACTACTATGGAGGTCTAAAAACACGTGAAAAATCAAACAACACAGCAAGAAAAAGACTAAGAAAAAAGGAAATCCAGTCCTAAGAAGAACAGCTTGAAAGGTCTGACTGTGCAGATCCCAAACAAGGCCCACAGACAGTTATGGGTGAATGACATTTTATGTTTGGAGCAGGGGTTTTAACAGCTGTAACAGATGAGCAGGCTCACAGGGAAACCAGAGGCACCAGCGTATGTTAAAAATAAGCATTTGGAAGTGGAAGGCCTGTTATTTTAAGGGGAAAAAGGGAGGGAGCAGACAGGTACTTTTCACAGCTCCTTTTCCCACACATGTGCATAATGTGGGGTCAACCAGAATCACGCGTACACTGGGAAAACTCTTCCCATTCCACCTGCAGGCTGTCTGCGATGGGCAGGTTAAGTGAGCTGGCAGGAAAAAAGAAGAAAAAGCCATCTGTGCTACAACTGAAGCAGGGCAGGTTTTCCTCACCCTCCATCCCAGGTGGTTATTTTCCAGACCACAATGACTGGAACAATAACACAGTGATACACTTTTCAAAAAGATGGAGAAAAGCAAGGCTTGCTCACATAGTCCCAAACACAGAAAGGCATCCTGTAATGCCAGTCTGAGATAACTGGCAATTTAATCACAGCCTCTTTAGAGACACCTAATTAATTCAGTTACACCGCACTGTAATTCATTCAAGGCGTTTCAAAGCAAGTGCAAGCTGTGCCTTACCCAAAAATAGGCAGCGAAACAGAAGAATAGAAACAGGAAGGTGCAGGAGAAACAAGCAGCTTGTAAACAGTGAAATCTCCAGATTCCTGGTGGCAGTTTTCTGTTTGTGGGGACAAGTCACAGCTGCAGCACAGAACAAACAGGCTGTTCCACGTGATCCAGCTGTTAGACCCACTGGGGAATGAAAGTAAACTTCCTACTCTGTTCTGTCATTGTCATATCCAAGATACAGAGCAAGATAAAAGGAAGGGAGGAGAAGGACAGAGTCAGGCTGCAGCATGACAAAGTATTTGAGAAAAAAAAGCAAAGGCAGAGGAATTGAACAACAGCATTTGGACAAACACTTTATGCTTTAAAGCGCCTATACATTAAACAAGATTTACTGCTATTTCCTTTTCTCTCTTTGACATCTACAGCCTAATCATTCCAACAGCTGTGAAAATAGGGACTAAAAGAGCGCTCTTCAAACTGGGAAGCGGGACCCAGGCCAATGGCTGGACAAAACCAGTGTCACAGCAAACTTTCCTTTGTAAAAAAAAACGCCCCAAAAAAAACGGAGAGAGAGAAAGAAAAATTCTCATAGTTGAACTCCCACAAGGTAACCAACTCATGAGCAACAACCCAGCTTCTCATTTTACCCCCCTCTTTTCAACAACAATGGCAGCAAAAGCTGCAAAACTGTGATTGCAAGAGTTCTTCTTTCTCACTCACTTCCTTAATGCCTTACTTTTCCTTCTTCTTAGTCAGCTTTCCTTTTCCACTCTGAAAGATCCCTGACCTCAGTGACGTATTGGTGTACTAGACTCTGCATGCAGTGAGTACCAAAGGGCACACTAAAAACAAACAGCAACTGCTGATTGCAGGGAAGAACACCCATGCTCTGCGCACACACCACAAGAGCACAAACAGGCACAGCGTGAGTCCTGAATTTTGAAGAGCCTGTTAGGAATTTCACAGTTTGCTTACTATCAAAATGAATCCCTTTTTCTTTTTTTATCCACTTGAGTCCTTCAGCTCCTTGCACAAACAAACAAGCTACCATTTTAATTCTCCAAGACTTTCAGCTTCAGCTTGCGTCATCTAGAACAGCAGAAGCTCAGTCAGAGAAACCTGAGGATTCAAACTCCTCTTTAGCCAGCAGAAAAAGTGAGACTAAAAGAAATCTGGAAAGGCAAGATACATGTGTGTGCACTCAGAAAACACCAGGTAGGGACAACCAAACCAACACTTCAAGGAACAGATGGATCAGTTGCTCAGCTCTCAGACTACTGGCCTAGTAACCCTGTTCTATTAATAAACATGGTACTCTGTACTTGCTGAAGTCCAAAGTTTCAGCTTTGGATTCACTCTACCAGAAATGAACTGGATTTCTTTTTCCTCATCTAATTTCATGCTGTTGGCCAAACGAGATGCAAAAATAATTTTTCCTTCAGTGAAATAACAATGAAGTTTGCTTGACAGCAGAAAAGTATGCAAATACTGATGAATAGAAATGACAATGTAAGAAAGCAATCTAATTTATGACTTAAAAGAAAAAAAATTTTGATATGTAGACTGCTTGTCAAAATTGTTTTCAGTTATTCCAATTAAGAGATTAAATTATAAAAAAATGTGTAAATGAACTATTTGTAGCTAATATGTGATAATTTAACGAAATCAGTGTTACGTTAAATCAATACAGCAAGGAAGAGTTGGAAAATGAGTATGCAAAGCAGGCAAAAAAAACCAAAAACAACTATATAAAGTACATTGAAGGTAGCTTTCACCTGGACAAAAGTTCCTGCCAACAAGCAGTGGGTATGGAAACAGCAAAGAAAAAATCTCCAAGAGCTTCTGCTTCATATGAACTCATCTCAGACCACACTGCAGTGAACTTGTGACTTTCCACGAATACCCTGAGCTGAACTTGGGGAAACTGTCAATGCACTCCAAAAAAGAAATCTGCACACCAACTTCCCCATCTGTTTGTTCTGTTTTGTCTTATATAACCTTAAAATTTGGTGCACATCTGGCTGTAAGGAACTGCAGCCCAAAGACAGGCAGATGTGCAGAAGCCAGAACAACTTTCCATTCCAGCTCAAGTTGCTGATCCTATCTAACTCCACAGCTCAAAAAGAAAGCAATTATGCCTTATGCCATCCCTTTGAATTTTTAGATGTTGAAAAGTCAAGATTCAAAGCAGTAAGGCAAGGCCCATTCAGTTCATTCAATTATTTGAGTTACATTGTAGAAAATTTCCTTATTCTTAATACAAAATTACTTCCCTTCCTTGCCTTTTTCTGTCTTTTCACAGTGTCCTTTTAATAAACCAGGAGTTTTTCAGTCCAACTCTCATTCATTTTGGTTAATTCCTCATGTGAAATGGGAGTAAGGCAAAGGAGAATCAGAAGTACTAGAGACAAAATGAATACAAATTTAGGAGGAGTCACTCTATGTACATACTCTGAGATGCCACAGGTTCAGGCAAAGATTCATTTCACTTTGATGACAATCTGAACCTTCTACAAGGCTGTTTTCTGCTTCTGAAAGGTTTTCGATAGGCAAGGTTGTGGTTTTTGTTTTCAGTGAGATCATAGAAGATACATTAGAATTTCTAACAAGCAACAAAGCACAATTTTTTACAAAGAATAACGTAAGCCTTCAGGTTGAAGACAAAGTTGTAGTTGCTGCTTATTTTGAAAGGACAAGTGGTGGTGGATTAAAGTATTAAAAGGGTTTGGTTTTCTGCACTTGAGGTTTTATAGTTTATGGATAAAATAATGACTTTGCTTTGCAAAACTATTAGCACCAACTTCTTCACTTTCTTTAGTGCGAACCACAGATGGTCGCTACTGATGAAAATAAGTCACACATACACCCTTGTTAAAGTATTAAGTATCGACTATTTTTTGGTATTTCCTGTGAATATCTCCTGTTCATTCTGTATCAAAAGATTAGACAAACCAAAAGCAAATACAAATTACCCTCTCTATTTCCCTCAACGATAACTTAGAGACTTGACACTAACCTAACTATATGGCAGTGATGTGCCTTCAACAGTTTGGTTCTCTAACTGGTACCTAGAAAGGGAACTGCATGCTTTCGAAATGCTCTGGTTGAAGTAAAATGTAGCAGATGTTAAAATCCTCACTTCCTACTTAATATTGTTCAAAGTTTCTGTCCAAAAATGTATAGCTGTCTGTGGGATTAGTGGTAGCTTCCTGCCTTTCCATAACCGCCCTCAACTTCACTCCCTTGAAACAATTAACCTGTTGACCCAGTAAAAAAAGTGTGTGAGAGAGAATTTTGTTAAGATCTAGTGCCAGTGTACAAAACTCAGCTCCCCTCGAAAGGTTTCCACAAATCTCATCACATTCAGAAATGAATACAAAGCCTCTTTATATGACTTGGCTTTGTCTGACTGGTTTGTTTATAGATGAGTACACATTCACTCACTGACACAAGTCAAAATGCAACAAAATAAAATTCTTCAAACTAAGATACAGCAGCAGCACCAACACGAGAGGTGTGGTAAGTGTATGGCCCTTCTCACTGGTGCAGCCAAGCCCTGACTTGGCCAATGCAATTTTCCCTTTGTGCCTCGTATCATTGTTGTGCAGCTGCAGAGTTACCTGCTGCATCCCACAGGGTAGCATTTAATCAGCCTAGTTAGTACAAAATGTATTTATGCAGTCTGACTGCTAGTGCCAAAGGCTTCATAGATTTAGTTGCTAGCACTAGCTAGGAAGACAAAAAAAGGCTGACAACTGAGAGTTTTACTGCTTTTTTCTTTTTCACAGCTTTGTTACTGTGTGTCTGTACAACAAATGCAACATGACACCTCATCTGTAACATACCGATAATTGTTTAAATACATTTTCAGAAATAGCCAAAGAACCATGAAAAAGTTAAACACCAGAAACAAGACCCAAAGATTAACCTCTCATGCCTTAATTTAAGGATTACCTTTGGAAACAAAAATACAACCAGAAATGAAACTAATGAAAGCAAAATCTTTACAAATAACACGGGTAGAAATTTTTGAATAGTCTTACTTGTAGTTTTTCTCCCAGAACTTGACTGGTCGTGCGTACGACGCAATGAAGATGACACTACCCAGAAATGGACTCAGTGGTGTAGAAAAGACTGAAGTGGCCAGAGTTTGAAAAAAAAGCATAGCAGAGTCTGAAAATTGCAAGTTAAGGTAACACAAATGATTTCATTATACTTTAAAAACACTGAGGCAGCTCTTTGAACCTTTTTTTTTTTTCCTGCTGCTGTTATTGTTTACCAAAGAGGTGTTAAGGAAAGGAAAGGCAGGAAGGCAGGCAGTGCCAAATCATCCATTACCAGCATGTAATCGGTGGCTCTTCAATGCTACACAGTTTTATTATCGGGGTGACCCTGTCGAATCTCTGCCCGAGGACAGATCCTGAGCATAGGCAGTGCAGCAAGTGCCCTTTTCCAGCTACCTAAGGTACCTTCCGTAACATAAAAGTGTTACAAAAGTGTTATGCTTCCCAGAGTCTGACACAGAGTTTAAAACACACACACAAGGAAAAAACAATTTCTTGGAAATTATTTGTTCTCCATACTGGAGTCTTGCTTTCACTGTGTCCAGCTTTCCATTCTGTGGGTTTCTGCTTGTTTTGGAATGACCTGGTATGTGGAGAAACTGTGCCTCTATACTCCAACCTGCTCGTTCAAAGTCATGCTTTCACATTAATTCTTACTGAGAATTTACTATTCCATGCTGACCGAAAGCTAAAACATGTTCAGCATTTCATACTTTTTGAAATATATATGAAATGAGAAGGTGAGGACAGGGGAATAGTAGGTATCACACAAACACCAAAATGAATGCCTGAATCCGTAGTTTACTTTAAATGTAAAGTCATATTTCAGACTGCTGGAAAGCAAGTTAGGAGATGGGTAAGGATACTGAAAAAGATGCAAGTTAAAAGGAACACAAATAAATGCAAGCAAATAAAACGTTAATAATTCTTCATTAATTCATACCACATCCATGAAATTTAAGGAAAAAGACTTTCAAACTGGCGTAAGAGACCAGTTGTCATTCCTTACACCTCTCTTGGGAGGGAGGTGCAAAGTAAAGAAGACATGAACTAAAGGAACCACTATAAATGTACAGTGATCAAGCACATCTCAAACTAAATTTCAGGTAAAATCACCCAATAACCACAGTGTTTTAGCTTACCCTCTTACAGCAATGTACTGTATGTGTGTCCCACCACCCCCAAGACTTCACAAAAAAGCCCATTTTAACACAAGTAGCATCATTCTTGGTACAGCATTTCCATAAAATAGCTAGCTAGCCACACTTTCAAAGCTGTTTGCAAAATCTAGAAATATTTGCCAAAAGATACTTTTCAAATCTCTCAACCTTACTAAAAGACAGTGGTCTGGAACAGTGTCTTTGTGCATTAGAGAGACTGAAAAATGAGTTGCCCTGAGAGTCTAAAGTTTAAAAAAGTGACAGAGAGCACTGAGCAGAAAGCAAGTGCATCAAAAAGTTAAACTGTCACATTACACTGTAGTCATAACTGAGCACTGGCTGTGAAAGATGAACAAGTATTTACAAGTGTCAGATAAGGGAAGGAGGCACAGGAGCTGAAGAGAGGAAAAGAGAACAAAGAGGACAGATAAGGACAGCAAACCAAGTTTTTTCAAGTGGGTACTAATACCATGATTGATTTAAAAATTGCCACCATCATGAGCTAAGACATTTCGCACACCACTGTGAACTGTTTGTGTCTTAGACATAATCAGTAGCAACGGGGGGTTTTTTTCCTAAAAGACATAATGCTGTACTAAATGGTCAGTAGGAGACATTACCCATTTGATTTGTGAAAAGTGATTTTAACCGTTTCATATCTGTAAGGGTGTCATGAGAGCAAGTAACAGCATCTGACTCTCTTACATATAGTTAATGTGTGCAGTGAGCAATTATCTGTCATCAGGGTATTTTTTATTTGAGGCTATCCAACTTGTCTGTACTAGGTTATTATTTATTTATTTTAAATACCAATGCTTTAATTATGTCTAAGTAAAAAAAAAGTGTCAAAAACTTACAGGCATACTTATGCTATGACCCAAGCCAGGTTTCCTGTGTACCATCTTTGTTAGGCTACGTTGTCTAGAAGCAGAACTTTTTTCTTTGTGAATAATGGAATTTCTTTGTGAATAATGTTTCTTTCTAATATGGCCAAAATCAAATTTTGAGAACAAAAACCCCAAAGCTAAAAGTTCTTCAACATGAAATAAAACATTGTCTTTGAGGATTAATTCTTGCAATTTAAAAATCTGTTTAAATTCAAACCAGCTTCAAAACAAGTAAGTGAAAGACATTTTGAAAATCTTCCATCCCCTTCTTTTAACACAAAACTATGCAGTAAGACCAGCTCAAATCCTCTGTTTCTCAAAATGCACATTTTTACTTGCAATTACTACAGGTTCCTTCCAGGCACACAATCACTCAGAGGGTGGGAAAACTGACTGTCACAGGGCTCCATTTTCTGATGTTAGAGCTGTAACCCTGAAAGAACCAAAGCAGAAACTCTCCTGAACAGGATAATCTCAACTACAAACTCCATTTTTTAATTCTACAATTCCACTGTTCATTTTTTAGGTAAAATCCTCCTTTAAACTACAAATTACACTGACTTTCTCAGTGTGCTGATATTTATAACTGCATAACCTCATCTTACCCACTTAAATGCTGGGAAGTGAAGTTGCAGATCTATCCTCAAGTCTGAAGCCCATTCCTGTTCCTGGTCTTTTGGGATTAAGAGGGACTTTGAAGGGTCACCCAGTCCATCTAGCAGCCACAAGCAGGATCAGCTACACCTATATGACTCCTGATAGACATTCACCTAAAATCCTGAAGATTTCTAATGATGGAGACTCTACACCCTCCTCCAGGCAAAGCTCCACACGTGTTGCCCTTCACGCCCTGCACGCTGGTCTCAAAGGCATTAAAGCATGCTGAACTACTCATGCTCACTGAGCTCTGCAGCAAAAGTTCACCCAGACACTTTGAAATTTAAAAATTTACATCCTGTTTGCAGAAGTGATTGAAGCAATTAAGAGCCACAAATAACTAACTCTGTAAAGAAATGGCAGGTTTAGTACCTCTGTAAATTGCAACATGCATTCATCATTACTGTTTGCAGGGTTATGATAACAACAAATAAAATTACTGTGCAAAGAGGCAGAGTTATTGCTGTTGTGGGAATATTAACTTCAGCACTTAACCAATATCTTAATTGCAGCATTGCCTTAGATTTGCATTTACAAAGCATACTATAAATATAAATAACAAAAAGCTAGGCTAGATCACTTTAGCAATAACTCTGTAAACAAACAAAACTCTGGTTTAACTACTTTCCATTTTGCAAAATTTAATTGGTAATTTTATCAAGAGCAAAGTTATCACTGCAGAAAATATTTGTGACCAAAGGGAAACTTGTTGAAATATAATCTTAATTCTTAAATGTTTTGCTAAATAAATTCATAGACACTTCCCCAACAGAAATTAATTTTTTTTTGTTGTTGTGAAATTCTGGAAGGATTTGCTACAAATAACCTAAAACTCTTAGGACAGATCACTGCTTTTATAATGTTTTCCTTCTATAAGCAGACAATCTAAAGCTTTCCCTCTGGGAGTTGTTCCGTGTGCACTTTCCTCTGTCTGAGGCTCCCATTTATTCTTCCCATCTAGAAACATAAGCATTGTTACTCAGCATTGCCTATGTTTCACGGCACAGAGCAGAGGGAAGAAATCACTCAAGGGAAAAAAACCCCAACCCTGTGGGATGAAAGGGACAAAGACTTAAGTGCATATATCTAATAAACGGTACAAAGTAAACTCGTCAGTAGGTCTGAACTAAAATCACTTTGTCAACCCTTCTTCCACAACTTTGGTTAGCAGGGAAGGAAGAAATTAAAAGTTAGTATCTGGTAACGCCTTAGATGTCAATAAAGTTAAATTTGTTCAGTTAAAATGTTTTTGGTTTTTTTTTTTCCTGTATTCAATCAAGTTTCTAACTGAATTTGAATTTAAACTGAATAATTTTTGTTCCAAAAATCCAATACACATTTTTTAACCCTACAGACATTTGGAGGTCATTGAACTCTGTTTTACTCCCCATATCCACAAATCTGGACACAGCCCTGGGACAGGCACCAAAACAGACTGCTTCTGAAGGATTGCTTTGGTGTTGACAAACATATATATTTACTCTTAAAACAGAGTGGAAAGGTTAAAAAGGAGAATATTTCTCAGCACCCCAATGAAAAAATTTACATTAAAATGTAAAAATCTAGCTGATTCTGAAACTGAAAAAAAAAATCAGGACAGTTGCAGCAGAAACTGGCTCACTAAAATGAATTTATATCTGACATACCAACTAGAAGCAACTGAGAACAAAACTAATATTTGAGAGCTCAGTCGGCCATAAGCCCAGCAATATGTCTGTCACAACATTTCTTTCCGGATGTATCAAAACTCAGTGCAGAGGACTGGGGAAGTAAGTGATCTGCAGAATGTGGCTGGGTGGGAATAAACACACCAGTTTGAGTCAGAGCTCAGTTTCCCAGTTTCAGATCCTATGCAGCCAAAAAAAAAAAAAAAGAGAAAACTGTGTTTCTCAGACGATGTTCCAGGATTTTCAAATTTTAAAGTAAATTACCTAAGAATTTCAAATCTTGTTCAAACACTGTAAATAAATTGCATACATGAAGAGGAACTTAAGAATAAAGAAAAACAAATTCATAAAGGATATGAGGTATTGCAAAGAGCTGAGCAAAAACATGGAACGATGACCCCCAGGCAATCTGCCAGGGAGCAATGTATGTCATGATGAATTGCAACTTCTGCAGTAGGTCCCACAGCTGAAAAAAAAAGGAAAAAAAGAAAAACATGGTCACTTTTTTAGGCACTGAGATAGTTTCAAAGCTAATATCTGAAAAAGACACTTAAAAACTGTGCCCTGGAATAAACAAGAGGAAAGTTATATTGTATTGTTAGCTTTCACAGGTATTAAGGTCTTACTTCAGTAAGGCACAAAAGCATATTCTTCATTCAAAATTCAAACTTGCAATGAGGCACATTTTTGACCACCAGACTGAGGAAGTTCCCAGATTACCTTTCAATAGTATGCCTGCTCTAATTAGAAAGTGGGAAAACAGGTTCTGATATTCACTGACTATATATGACCACAAGTCAGAGGGTTACAGGAGAGGAGACTCCAGGAGAAACTGGATACAGTGTACAGAGAAAGTTCAGTGTGTGACACGTGTGGCTATGCACGTGGAAATCAGACTTACTTCTCAAGAACACAACATTCTCATTTGTTGACTCAGTGGGAGAAATCATCACAACGTAAGCATATGCACGGCCTTAATCACGAATTGTAGCTGCATTTCCAAGACCATTGTATCATAGAAACGTTGCATAAATATAAGCTTTTATTGTTGTGCAGTACAAACTGAAAACCACAATGAATTTACTTTTGCTTCCTGTAAAATATGCTTGGTGCTGCAACTAGCGGTTTCTGATTTAAGAATGATGTGTACTTATTCCCTGGAATACATTTCTTTTTTTCCCCCTGTCATTTCTCTTGGCATCAGACCAAAACAGATCTTATGTCTCATCTATTGCAGAGTGGGTTCCTGACAAACTGTCAGGAAAGATTTGGCCATCAATAGACATTAGTGCTCAACACACACAGAAGTTGACAGTGAAACAGGAGTATATGCAATATTTCATGCTCGTATAGCAAATATATGTTGAATTTCTTAGGGTAATTTTTTTTCAGTTAGTGAAAAACAGAACTTTGCCAACATCCTGAAAGACATGGTGACTGTACAACACTTGTACATTAAAATGCTTCCAGGGAATGTTCTCAATCTCTGGTATTGTGCATATTTTTAAACTGTTAGAAAGGCGTCTGGGAAGGTTCTGATCTGGCCCAGCTAACACTCTTCCAAGCAATCTCCAGGAATCCTTTTGAATGTAAAGCCCTCCATGGTTCATTTGCAGGTGGCAATTCCATAGCTCCACCTTGAGTACAGACTGGGAGAGTTCATTACCACGGACACAAGCCTCCCCATGACAGCCTGCCTTGGGGACAGAGCACAGTTCTGGGCACACTTCATGTACGGGTGTGCTGACAGAGAGGACACACCTTGTCTGGCCAGATCATTCCACCCCTCCTTAAGTCACCATCCCAAAACCACACTTGGCCATCTGTATCCACAGTGGTAAATGCACTTAACAGGATGTTCGCTGAGCTTCTCCATGATTTGTCGTAAATAATTGCATATTAAGTGTGAGGGAAGTAAGAATCACTTGTAGCATTGACTTGTTTTGGTCTTTGTGCTACAGAACTATCAGACAGTAGCTGCTAACTCATTATAACCAGTGTCATGCTAGCTCCAGTTACAACCAATAAACCTTCCAGTTGAGATGCAAGCAGTGCTTCACACACTTTCTTTGCTTTGGCCTCACTCAAATTAGGAGCAACATGCAAAGTATAGATTACACAAACTTTGCACATATATACTATTTAAAACCACCAAAGCCCTGATGAAAACAAGCTGTTACAATCCCTTCAATGCACAGCCTGGTTACCCCTACTTAGTTTGAGAAACTTGTATCTTTCTAACTTCGTTTTCTTTCAAAAATACTACACGTGACTTGCAAACTGCAGCATTAAAGTAGGCAAGTAAAACTGAACTGAAACTCAAACGGACATTTATTTATTTGACTCTTATTTAGAAGGTTGTGGGGTTGCTTTGTTTTGCTTCATTTTTGTTTATCTGAAACATCACAATGAACAGCTGGAAGAAAAATTTTATCTACAAGAAGATTTAAGTGAAGGGCTGGAAAAAGCTAATGACTTGCATTTCAAACCTCAAAAATTCAAAACTGCAGCACAACCCAGTAAAGTCCTGCCTGTCACAGACTGAAATCACAAAGCCATAAATCACCCCAGCTGCGCTCAAAGCACAGAGTTCATCAAAAGGTTTTCAAATCTCAAATAAAATTCTGATTTTGCATTTGCTAGGAAACCAAATCCTGGAGGACACCCTTTTGGCTCCTTGCTCCAATACATAATTTTTAAGCATTCTTTAATATTTACACCTTGCAAAACTTGGGCCATGGAGCCCAAGTTCCCTGTTGCATCTAACAAGTCCTGCTGCTTCTGCATTCACCACTGCTTGAACTTGCTGTTGTTTCTTTCAACACTTGCCTCTCAGCTAACACTTCTACAAGACAGGCAAAGGAGCTCATTTCCATTCACAAGAACATGAGGCAAGAACGCTTTAGTGAACCTCTCTTGGTTTTTGAAAGCCTTATGACACCGCACTTAAAAGCCTGGAAATGTGTGATTTTCAAGCTACTGCTTCCATTAAGAGTTGTCAAGTGCCTCTATTACCTCTTAAATCCCTGCTTCCAAGGCATGTTCTGCAAAACGCCTTCAGGGTAATATGCCATTAGCATTCTACATCTCTAACTATAATTGTTAAAGGTGATGTCATCTAGCAACTACAACACTGAGATTTAGGAAAGGAGGACTTGGCTTTACATTTTCTCTTTTTCATTTTGCTAGAACCATCTGAAAAACTATTTCTCCTTATCCGTTTTATCCAATTTGCAATATGCTTTCTCCTATATCTGATAGGGGAACTCGCAGAGCTTTTCTCACAGAAAGAAACTGAAGCTGCTAAAAACTGCCTTTATAAATAGGGTGGGCTGATTCTCAGAAACAGGTATTCTTTTATTTCAACTACAACTAGCTGCATTTCAGCCTTCAGAAATCTGAAGACATGAGCTAAAGAGGAAAACCTTCATCTTTTTTAAATTGTCAGAAACAATACAGAATGAATTAGAAAGAGAGAGAAAAGGCAAAGCCCATCTGGAGCTGAATCTGGCAAGGAAAGTAAAAGGCAACAGAATGGACTTCTACAGCAACACTTCTACAGCAACACACAGACTGGAAAAAAATCACATGGACCTGCTGATGAATGGGGCAGGGGACCTGGTGACAAAGGGCACCGGGAAGGCCAAAGTACTCAATGTCTTCTTTGCCTTGGTCTCTACTGGTAACCCTTCAAGTCACAGGCCCCTGAGACCTGTGAGGGAGCATGGAGAAACTGAGACACCCTACATAGCAAAGAACAAGTTAAGGGCACGTTAAACTAAACTAGAAAAAACCCACTTCCATGGGACCTGATGGGACACCTCAGCCCTTCTGTGATTCTGTGAAACACACAAATTATCCCCAGTAGTTTTCTGTTTGAATGAGGGTAACAACTTGCTCCTGAGGGTGTGAGGTGTAACAGTGCTAGATACAAAGAGGGAACCTTCCCATCTAAAGTGAAGGTGAAAAAAATATAGTCTCTGCTGAATTTTAACCCTCTTTTTATAACCATTTCCTTAAACACATATAAAAGATTAATTTTTATTTCAGACTTCTGCATCCCAGTTTAGAATGACTTATAAAAGAATATTTGTATTAAGCCTTATTAGTTCTCCAATGTTTTCTACAGTTCAATAAACAGAAAGTATATGTTTATATATTATTTATAATATATTATGTAGGGGGCATAAAAGTTCTAATATTCCTAGATATCTTCACTCATGTGACAGTTTTACCCAGTAAACAGTTTTTAAAGTCTTTGATAAAGACTTTAAAATTATCAGCATGTTCAGTGACATTAAACCAGCACATTCCCACCTACTGTCAAGTGAATGTGCAGAACATGCACCCATCTTTCGTGTTTATTTTATGGGGACACACATTTTATCTTAATCATCCATAAGTCTTCTATGAGTTCTGAAGCCTCTACGACTTCTGGTGCACCAGTGAGCAATAAACAAAGCAAAGGCAAAGACTTCTCTTTCCAGGATTTTCTTTAAATCTTGTTATTCTTACTTAACCAAATTTAAGTACCATTACAAACTAGAAGTTAATGGAAATTAGCTAACATACATGAAAACATAAAAGATTTGTGGAGTCTGAAACATCATTAAAATGATATCTCCTTTCCTCAGTTTGGTAGATTTCAATAAACTAGGCAGATTAACACTTAAATTTAAATGACTCAGTGTGAGAAGCAGACTATGCAATGCTCTCAGCTTTTGGTGGCCCGTCTATAGGTTTAGCATCAGTTGGGACTCTGTGTGGGCATACTTCCTGGCAACTCTGGGACTAAATAATGCATAAACATTAACATTTTCTTGCTAAGTTTGAATTTTTCTATGTTTTAAAAAAACTGTGTCTATATATACACATAGGTTTTAAACAAAAATAACTGTCATATATATAGCTGTATGCTCTACATACAACACAAAATTGAGATTAAAAAAGTTAAGTGCAGAAAGAAATTATTTCCCAGTTTGAACAGGTAGTTCTTTAAATTCCTCTTTAGATCCTGAGAACTTGAGATGATTTGAACTGAGACTGAGAGGAGTATTTACTTTTTCATGTTAAGCTAATTCTGATCAATTGGTAACTCCAGCTTTCGGAATTAAATTCTAATACCTACTGGTACATTTTTATTTTCTTTTTGGTATGTCAATAAAAATTAATACCTATCAAGAGTGAAAAGCTGTAAGTATGTGTTTAAGGATATGGAATTAAACTTGGTGGAATAATTTTACTCTTGTTCATGGCTTTGCTTTGCAAATCATTGACTTTGGGGTTTTTATTTAATACCATTTAAAACAAACTTCACCTATGGAATCCTGCAAAACAAGATTTACTGGAAATACTAAAGGTTGTTAATGTTTGTGTCTTAAGTCATTGTGACATTCTAGTGGTGTATTTGGACAGCTGTGTTTGAACCTACAACAAATACTTTTCCAGGATGTCTTTATCTGTATATGTTCACAGACACTTGAAGCCTTTATACTGTGGGCTTCAAAATCATTGTCTAATGCAACACATACAAGAGGATCAAAATACAATCAGTCCAAGTCTCTGATATCAAATCTTGGAGGAAAGAATACATTCCTCAAACACAGCATTTAGCACTTAACACTGACACTGTACAAAACAGGCATGTTTTAAGCAGTTTGAGTTGCAAGCCTTGAAAGCCTTACAATTGAAGTTAAACGTTAATCAGATGTAGGTATGATGAGGATTATGACAATGAGATGATGACAAAAGCTAACAGAGCCCTGGATCTGCTCATGGTGGATGCTGCTTCTTCCTACATTGTCAGCTGATAGCAAGAGCCCAGGGAAGGAACCTGTGACACTGTGAAAAACCAGACTCACATATATCCCAATGTGGACAAAAAGGACAAGATCAGAGCTCATCAGCTTGATATGCAGAGGGCCAGACAAGCAAAATAAATCAGTGCAGCTGGGAGTGCACTCATCAGCTGCACTGATTCAAGCCTTTTCAGCAAAGCCTACATAGGCATGGCTTCTGCCAACACTGTATTGTTCAAGAAATTTCCTTTTCTAAAGGATTGGGCCCATGCAAACCTCATGTAGTTGAGCAAAGCCAAGTGAAAGGTCCTGCACCTGGACTGGGGCAATCCCAGGCACAAATACAGGCTGCTCAGAGAATGGATAGAGAGCAGCCCTGAGGAGAAGGACTTGGAGAAATCGGTGGATGAGAGGCTGGACATGAGCCAGCAATGTGCACTCACAGCCCAGAAAGCCAAGTGTGTCCTGGGCTGCATCCAAAGCAGTGTGGGCAGCAGGGCCAGGGAGGGGATTGTGCCCCTCTGCTCCCCTCTGGTGAGACCCCACCTGGAGCACTGCATCCAGCTCTGGGGTACCCAGCCCACGAGAGACATGAACCCGTTAGAGTGCATCCAGAGGACGGCAAAGAAGACGGTCAGAGGAATGGAGTGCCTCTCCTATGAAGAAAAGGCTGAGACAGTTGGGGTTGTTCAGCCTGGTGAAGAGAAGGCTCCAGGGAGACTTTAAAGACTTTCGGAGCCTTCCAGTACCAAAAGGAGACCTAAAAGAGCTGGAAAGAGGGGCTTTTTATAGGGGCATGAAGTGATAGGAGAAGGGGGAATGGTTTTTAACTAAAAGAGATTTAGATAAAGTATTAGGAAGAAATTCTTCACTAGGGGGGTGATGAGGCACTAGAACAAGTTGCTCAGAGAAGCTGTGGATGCCCTATCCCTGGAAGTGTTCACGGCCAGGTTGGATGGGGCTTTGAGCAACCTGATCTGGTGGAACATGTCCTTGCCCCTAGCAGGGGAGTTGGAAACAGACGATATTTAAAGTCCCTTGCAGCCCAAGCCATTCTATCATTCTGTGGTAAAAGTGGACATAGGAAAAACCACAAAGTTGTGCACTGAAGTAGTCCAGGTTTCTCTTTCAGCTCCCGCATCAGCACAGCCCAAACAGGCCTCTATCAGCAGGAATGCACACGAACAGTCCTCAGTGTATAGTGAGCCATACTGACCCTGCACCCCCAAGTGCACTTGCCCCATTCTAGACAAAATAAAAAAACACCAAAACAAGGAGAGAGAAAATGTAATTTGGGAACGTGTAAGGAATGAAGTGTGACAAAGAGGTCAGTGACAGACGACTGAATGAAAAATCAATTAAACCATTCCTCCAATATTAAAAGGAAACATGAACTGTACAGTGCCCAAGAGAGTTAAGGAGTCTATGGAAAATACCACTGGGATTATCCTGTCAAATACCAGATGTAGCCTTGGGTATTTTACTCAGCAGAAAGTGTCTTAAAAGGGTTTATATGCCAGATATCAAAAGCTGAGGAAACTGCTATGAGCCAAGAGGCTGCAGATGATTAAGACATTGGATTTCAGTATGCACAAATGGCAAGGAATGGATTAAAATATGAATTAACGACTTATGCCAGAAGCTTTAAAGTGAAACATCAGATTTAGAGAAGGATGAAAAATCAGAAGAGGAAAGAAAAAAGAGTGAGGCTTTTGACTTGTAAGTAGCACCTAAATCAATGGGACATGCCAACTAACCAAGAGTTTTATTGCCACAAAGGCAATAAAAAGATCCAATAGGTTAATTACTTGACTTCAACAAAGCACGAAGAAGGTCAATGCACTTGGCAGCACTTTCTCATAAAATGAAGGAAAACAAGATGACACACATAATTTCTTCCCTGTCCAAGGGATCGTGTTGTGGATGTTGAAAGTTAAGCCTGATCAGCACAGGTCTGCCAGGTTGCTACAAACTGGCTGCCTTAGCTGGATCTACTTTGACAAAGATCATCTTTCATAAACTCATGGTCTTGGATACTATGGCAGAAAGAAGAACACAGAAAGAGAAAAATTCTTATAAAAATGTGGAGTCCTTATTAGCTGGAAAATGTATTCCGGGAAAGAAGAAAAAATATCAAACAGGGAAATTGTATACTTAAGTGAGCTCAGCAGGAGTAAGAGTACTTAGGCAAATAAATTCAGTGTTAATGAAGGCAAATTTAACAAGCTCTGCTTCTTTGATTATTTTGCCTTATGCGTGAAGACATTCAGAACCCTCAGAAGACTTGATGATAAGAAAATATAAGGTGATTTCATATTTTTGTATTGCTAATTAGTTCATCCACACACAAATTAAGAGGCCATTAAACTACCTGACAGTAACATATAAGACATTCAAAGAGATAAGAAGTTGTAGTCCTATACATTAGAAGGTTAATGGCACTGGGTCTTATCATTCCCACTCAGATCTGCGTAGTAGATGAGTGTGTAAGCAGGGGGTGCCTCACTCTTCAGGGCTTAAAGGAAGCCGCACAGATTTGTCAAAAGTCCATATTCCAAAGTACAGGTAAATTTCTCAGCTGTGATGTAGAGATGAAAGAATTGCTGGTAAGAGCCAGTTTAACAGCATGTTCCCAGTAGTGAAGAGACTGGCAAGAACCTCCCACTAGGCTTTTGTAGTAGCCAAGAGCATACTTCCACCAGGAGCATCCACAGCCACACTATGGAGTTTTTTTGCTGTCTTTGCTCCTTCAGCTCAACATCAGCTGTACTTGAGGCTCCAAAAGCAGTTCAGGGAGATACTGTGACTCCCTTCCAGCAGCAAAATCTAGAGGATGCCTGTGGCATTGGATGAAATGGAAAATCACATTTTTAACAGAGCACAATAAAAGAGCTGGGGACAAGTCTTGCCCTGAGCATCTTCGTTAACATTCAGCCAGTTCCAAACTGATATCCCTGCTGTTTGAATGACTGGCATTCGCTTCTCCTTCACACTTCAAATACCGGTTCCTTCTTGAACAGCTACTCCAGACATCCTTCAAAAGCACCTCACACTTCTGCCAAGGAAGGCAGTTCTGGGTACATTACTGTTTTACTTTTTGTTTGTTTGTTTTTATCACACTGAAGAAAAATGGACTGGATGGGCTATAATATCACTTAACCATCCATATGCTCTTCCTCTCATAGCTTTTGCATGTGTTAGAGTTTTTCCTCAGTTAAATATTATGTCAGTAAACAGTAAAAGGATGGAAGAAAGGACTATCATTTAATCAGTTCCAAATAATTTATTCAAACCATTTAATATTTCCACAATTTTTTTACCCTATTACAAGAAAGAATCTCAGAATTTTTCCTAGTGTTAAAAGGCTAGGAAGAAATCACCTAAGTCTTATTTTATATTCCATCTTTGCTATGCCTATGAAGAACACATTCTCAGCTTTTTGTGGGTTTCCATTTTCACTTAATATGAACATTCTTATTAACCTTTGCACTGACATTATCTCCTAAAAGATCCAAGGAGAACAACTGGCTCATTTGAAAAGTTTACATAGAGTCATGTAGACCAAGACTGTCTCGATGATCTGGTTTGACTTCCTGCAGAATATACATCAAAGCATTACACCCACACATTCTGAATGAGCAATCACATACTTTTAAAAGGCCATTCAGCTCTGATTTAAAGATTATAGACAACAGGAGTTTTGGACAGAAGAATCCCAGGTCGTAGCCAAGGATACAACCCAGGCTCACTACATTAAAAGTCTTAGTTTAAGAAAGATGGAGAAGTCCTGTTTCACTTGAATTGAAAGCTGCAATCATTCTCATAAACAAGTAAAACCCTTCCTAAATGTTTATCTTGCTGCCTTCCCAAGGCAATTTGAAATACAAAATAGCACGCTCTGCATATGCCTCATCAACATTTAGTGTTTTCACATTCTGTGAATTGTCAAAATGTAAACGGCTAATCATTTTTTAAGAAGAACTGAATTAACTGTGTCACATTAGTAAGTCCTATGATGTTAAAAAGACAGAAAATCAAAAGTGACAAAAAAAATTCTCAGGAATAGAACTGAATAGACTCTCTTGTTCTCTCTGTTGCCTCAGTGTGGGTGTTTTGGCTAACAGAGATGAAAATCTGTGAGCAGCAATTTGGACTTCCGTGTCCCAACTTGCTCAGGGAGCAGTATGCTCATTTGGAGTTTCTGATTTGACTAAATTACAGTAAATCAACAGCACAATGGGGAAAACAAGGGAAGCACAATCACTGAGATATTTAGAAATACTCTACCAAACGTTACTAGCAAAGTTTTATTCCATATAATCTGCTTCAAGAGCGACTAGTGCAGTTGTGAATGTCTGTTGAATTTAGATTCTTTGTTCCCCAGTGCCTGGCAGAAGAAAAAAATATTACCACTGTGCTTTGAAAGCATGCAAAGCTTTTTGTGGGGTAACCTTGCTTAAAAATTGCCATCACTAAGACACAGCACTTCTAGTGTTCCCTAATTAAGAGGGTGGTAGCCTGACATTTTCAATGTGCAAACAGAAATCAGTCATGACTGTGTAATAAACTCTGCATAGCTAAAGGTGACAGTAATAGACAGTATTTCAGATTTTTTTTTTTATCTTAAAAAATAATGGCAAACATAAAAATGACTGAAATACAGACAGAATGTGTGAAGGCTCATAAAGCTTTTAGGAGCAAAGGTGGATGCAGCTTGCTTAGGGCCTACAGTGTGAAATAAACACACATCATCTTTATCCTCAAGTGATCATATCCTTTACTAAGTTCCACAATGCTGAGCTAATTAAAGCTCAAACCTTAATTAGGGTAAAGAAAACTTATGCCCTTTATGATTTGAAATTAAAAGGAATTTAATTGCTATCATCTGCAATGCTATTTTTCATATTGGCTCTAATGATCATTGTGAAACTGTGCATGTGCTTTTGCAATATAAATAATTCAACCGTTTGACTTAAAATTTCTAAATGGAACAAGGACAATTCCACTTGCTGAACTAATGACCTGCAAAATTTCAGATATTGTTGAATATGAAGATGGAAGATTAGTGCTAAAACTACATTTTCAAAACATGTCTGCAGTACAGCTGTCAGTCTAGCAGAGCAGTAGTTGTTTTAGCACACATCTCTGCTTAATTTAATAAGCATCCTTTGTTATCTTATTTTCATTGCTAACACTAGCCTTTCTACTGTGAACAGTAGCTTCAATCTACCCAAGTAACTCTGTAAAAAATTCTGTTGGAAAGACCTTCTATCTCTCTTTCTTACAAAAGCATGCAATAATTCACAGCAGTATTTTGTGATATGCTCATGAGGTAAACATTTTCAAAAGAATTAACAAATAGTGGAACTTTCAATTCTGGCATGCTAATTTTTTGATCCTGTAAAGAGGTTTTTAGAAAATGAGTTTTAGGACTAAGTAAACCATCGTTCAGACATGGGACTTCCACTGATGCACATCAGTGATAAACTTCTCTGGAGACAGAAATTTATCCGTTTCTCTGGGGAACATGGTAATGAAACAAATACTGAAAACTGGCATAATGCTAGCAAACTCTACATCGCTTTCACTGGTTATCTTTCACTCCAAGCTAAGAAGCTTCAAAAATTACTCTAGGATCACAACTGCTAAATTACTTCAGGATCACAAAGCATGGTGGAGGAGGATCTTGTTAAAAAGCAGAGCTTTATATCATCTATTCTACTCCTTTTCTTCTGCCCTTCCTCTCCAGCCCTTGCCTTCTCACCCCAGAAGAGAGAAAGCAGAACAACAGGTCTGAGGGTGAAGGCTTGAAGAAGGTGAAGCTTCTGCTGGAGTGCGGTCCAAGAGTTCAGCAAAAAGAGTGAGCTCAAGTTACCTCACCAAGTTGTGATTCCTCATTTCTCACCCTCCCTTACAGCAGCACAGAAATAAACCAGAAAAAGCATTTAATTCCTCCTTCATTCTTTCCCTGAATGACTGGGCACTGCCAATGTAACACCAATGAACTGGGCCTTTCCGCAAGAAGCCTGAAACTTCCAGGTGGGCATGGACAGCAGTTATGAGCTGATGCCCCTTGTGTAGAAGGGCTAAATATCCCCACAGCACATGCAGCAACCAATATGGAACCATGTCCTTCTTCTCTCAGAAACTAAGTGATGCTAGTTGAGTCATACTCACACATATAGTAGGAATATTTTAGAAAAAGAAACCTAGCAAAAAAGCCTGAGCAAAAAACCCCAAACAAAACAAAGAACAACAAAACCAAACACCTCACCAGCTACCCTTGGATCAATATTTTCAAATCTTCAGTACTTTCCCATGTTTTCTCAGGGTATCAGTTAAGCCTAATTCTTGCAGTGAAACAGCTTAGATTCCAAATAAAGACAGGATCTGACCTGACTGAATCAGAAAGGGTTTGGTAGTTTTTAAATAAACTCAACTGGAGTGCACTTCAAGAGTTAACAATGTAACAGAGAGGGAAGGAGATCTGAGGTTAAGGTTAAGGGCAGCATCACAAGGATAACAGACTGAAAATAGGAAAAGAAAAATGTTAAGGCTCACATTAGAAAAACATTTATTATCATGAAGGTGATTAGATAATGGAATAATTTCCCAAAGGAAGTTGTTGGGTCAACCACTAGAGGCATTCAAAGGAAACCGAGATAAAAACACCAGGTGATTGATCTGGAGGGCAGTCCTGCACTAATGACCCAAGAGGCTCTTTCAAACTCATTGAGGATACTCCTCTTGAAAACAACAATTCTGAACTTTATATAGCAACACGTGAACAAAAAGTAGATTAAAAACATTGTGCAAAGCCAGAAAAAACACTTAATCATAGCCTTTTTTTCATTTTAACAGATTTTTTTCGTCTATAGTACCAACAATCTGAGTCTATATATGCATTCATTACTTCCAAAAAGTCCCAACACATATTGATCAGCCAAGTGACACTGAGAAGATATATTTTCCGAAGAAATTACAGGGGCTCTAAGACTTGCCTTATGAAACACAATGGACATCATGAAGAAATCCAGCAAGAAATTTTCTGAAATGTCTCTGTAGTCAAATCGGAAGAAGATCACAGTAAAGCTCAAAGTAACAAACTGATTAATAGGATTACAGAATGAGGAGCGGAGGAGTTTCATCCCAGCAACTGTTATCAGGATAATGTCACAGCTGTAAAAAAAGCAGAGAGAAAAACCTAATCAAGTCATTAAATTAAGATGCTCTTCAATTCAAATATATGTACCAGATGTATTTCAGATTGTTACGCATATCTAAATCTACATTATCTTATTTATTAAAAGGATATAGAAGTAATATCAGAAATCATCACACTTATGTTATTTATGTGCAACTTTGTATTTTTCCCTTATCATTATCACACACTTATAAGCTGTAAAAAAGAACAAATTCTGTAGTAAAAAGAGTAGTAATGACTAATAAAACCCAAGAATCTAGACCAGACATTTTTATATCCCTTTTAAAATAAAATTTCAGTCTGGGAAATATCTTGGCACTTTTATTAATACATTACTGTAATTTGAAAAAAAACAATCTTAAACTGAATTTTTTTTAATACAAGAAATTTCACTTGATGACAGAATTCATAATTTTACTTGTAATTTCATTACACACTGCCAAAATTCTGGATAGAAGCACACATAGATGCGAAGTGTTTGAAATTCCTACCATTATTCTTGATCAGAAAGTTGACTATTCTATATAGTAATTCATCAGATGAAAAGAAATTGTGTTGTGCCTGTGTCTTCTAAAATGTGGGGACTTCAACGTATAATGAGTGAGAAAGTAGGCCAGGTATTTGCAAAATGCATGGAAGGTTCTCCTTCATCCTGCTGCTAACCAGAATACCTGCTGCCATGACTGACACTTGGCAGGCTAGAAAGCTCTCAACAGGTTTTCACCATCCTAGCAAGATTCCTAGTTTCAAGGTTGATTTTATGTGGCATTTATTCATTATTATGAATCTCCCGTAATGCAGATGCAACTTTATTTGAGTGCTGGTCATTCTAAAAGATCAGCAGGGCTTTACTATTGGAATGAAATGCCAAGCTGACCTTACTTTCCACTTTGTCAAAGCTGTTCTTTTCAATATGCTCCACATTTCTGAATGGAAAACCTAATGACTAAGCTAAATAGATTCTGAAGCCACCAGAAGCCATCCCAGTGTATCCTATATGAACCAATTATATAACTCATTCTTCAGAAAGAAGAAAATTCTTGCAACATGGAGAAATTTTCACATGGAAACTTACAGATTATAGAGCAAAAGGAAGACTTTTTTGTCACTGTGCCTGTTACCAGGATGAAACTTTCACCAAAAATGACACTTTATAAAATAATGCATTCAGAGGTAACAGAAAATAATTCGTTCATTATTCCTTCTTCTTTAAAAATACTGCCACACAAGATGCTATTTCTGGGGCCTTAACTCCTGGGAAAAGATGTAAGGGAGCGTGAGAAGGGGGGCTGATTTCCAGTGCCTCTGTGGCAGGTGACAGGGGCAGGCACTGTCAGCATGGGTTCTGCTAATAACCAGCACATCAGGGTCTGGAAAGCTCAAGCAAACTCCTGACTATAAAGGAGCTGATCTGCCTCCTCAAGAAGCAAACTGCTTCAGTCCTTTAAATCACAAAGCAAGGTGAAGCTTCTTTAAAAAGTAAATTCAATTTGAGGAAAACTCCGACATCAAATCACACAAAATGTACCACCTCAGACACTTTCAGACACAGAATGGGAGAGTGTCTTCCCTTCCCTACAGCATGATGCAGTCTGATCCTTGGGTGGTCAATAACTAAGGAATGTTCCAGCAACAGAAAAGAGGTATTTATGCATTAAAGCACAGCAAGTACAACCCTTAGTAACGCTGTACGTGGAAGTAGCAAGGAGAATCCAGGATCCCTCATGGGCTTACAGAATTAAGAAAGATGTAGGATCTGAAGATGAATGCTTTGTGTGTGGCATTTGGATGGCAGCTGTAGGGAGAATGTATTAAAGAGGAGAGCCAGAGGAAAAGGAATACTGGGAGTTTCATGGATAGACCAGAGTTACAAGGAAAAGGAGAAAACAGGTTTTACACAGGTGATCACACAGACACAAGGGGGCTGGGGAAGGAAAAGGACTGCTGTGGTATTCCCCCACAGGCCAAACAATCAGAGGCAGACAAATGTAATTACTTTCTTTAATCTCAAGACTCCTGGGGGCCTGACTCATTTCTTCTGAACACTTCAGGGAAGTGATACTTTAAAGTGCAATCTAGCTTGGAGGAACAACTATGTAAAAATAGCACCTTCCTAACCCTACATATTTGCTCCGTGCATGAATTCAGTCACGTCTGCTAACTAGTAACAAATGGCATTCTGACTACTTTTAATTCTCCCAGCCTTGCAGAACTAAATGGAGGGATGACTGTGGATTCAGTGTCACCCTGGGCAATACACCTGAACTCTTGAAGAGCCTTGGCTGTAGCATCTTCCAAGTGCGTGGGGGGGAAAAGGTCACTGTGGAACTACAGAGGCTATCAATGAGTGACTGGTGAGAGTCTCCCTGGAAAAGGAGTTGTCTGGGAGAAATATGCAGAAAATTTGACTAATGCCCTAGACCAAGTTTCAACCCCTAAAAGCAGGGGCTGCCTTTTCCTTATAGTTGTGTAATTCCTAAAGCTGTGTTGCTCCTCGAGAGAGAAATAATTAAAACAACATGCAATTTTTACATCAAAGTTCTTTTATCTAATATTTGAAATTAAGAACCTGTATTATTATGAATACCGAGGAACTCTCCCCCACCTCCCAGCAGTTTTTCTTGCTACTGGAACATTCCAAGGCTGTTTCTTTGTTTTATCATCTGCATCACTGTCATTCTGATAAAAAGACTGCAGAAACTCTGCTCACTGGGGATACTGCACTCACTAAGCCTGCTGAATATCCGCAGTAGGCAAGTCACTGACTAAAATACTTACCATAAAAGGCTGTCTGCAAGGATCATACTGTGAGACCATGGATCAGCATCACCAGTTCTGCTTAATATCTAAGACATCAGACTTTGTCAAAACTTGTACCCCCACCCTTCTCAAACTACTTTGAATGCAGGACTACCCACCTTTCTACACTGTTTAATATTTTATTCAGTCTTGCCTTAAAAGACTTGTGTGGTGAAGCTTCTGATAACTCCTTTGGGAGACTATGGCATAGTGTTAAAAATCCCCAGTTAGGAAATGTTTCCTGATATCCAGCCTAGATTTCTCATTTTCATCTGATTAATTCTAGTTACCCCACTGAGCTTATGCCCGTCAAACACCTGCAGCCTGGTATAGTGTGTCTTGCTTTTAATTGACATTTAGACCTTCCATATATATCTATATATAGCTCTTCAATCTTTTAATTTCACTCTCTCTCACTGGAGACATATTTTACTGTGCTAAGGTAGTTTTGCATTTTTCTTGCAGCAAAGCCAATGATTATTGTATTTTGAACTAATACGCATGAAAGCTAACTGCGACAAGATTACAGGCTTATTTAAAAACAAATTCCATTTCTCAGTCTTCAGTCTCAACCCAAATATTCTACTAATCACATGCCTTGAGTTATAATCTACTTACTGTGTGCCAAGCTTCTTGTATTTACTAATTGAGAAAGCATCAATGGTGAGTGCATTCAGTATTATGGCTGGATATAAAATGTATTTCTCAAAGCACTGTAGCCACACATAAAGCCTTTCAAACCACATCAAATGAGCAGCATCTGAAATGGAAATTCAGATCACAGATCGTGTCATCAAATCATCAGCATTTTTTGCATTGGAATACCATAGAAGACACGAGTTAGCTCACATTAATAAATATAGTCAACCAACTAATTTATGAAACAATGGAATTCATAATTCATTGGCAATAGAGAAATAATTTTGTTCTCTGAGTTTAGAGATTATCTGTTTTGCTGCTTATAACTGCACTCCTGAGACACACTCTGAAAAAATAAAAGATAGTACATACTAGATGGTAGTTTTTACATAATCCAATTATTTAGTCAGTATATTAAATAGTACTTTTAGTGAATGTAATGACCCTCTGGAGCTCTGGCACTGACCTGGTGAATCACCTATGAAACCTCATTTGAACTCTGTGCCTCTACTTCCCCATCTTATAGTAGCAAAACACTGTTCATTAGACTGTAAATTATCATTGACTTCATTGATAAATGAAACACCCCTTGAGATCTAAAGACTGAAGAATTATCAGGAGCTAGAAACTGTCATAGATGTTTCCCAAAACACTTAAACAGACACTATAAGAAGTATCTGCCAGGATCACATCTCACATCATTCCTCTCTAAGCAATAGCTTTTTTTTGCAGTAGACTTTTCTAACAATACCACAGTGCTTAATATGAGTATCAGACAAGAACTGAATGCTCTGTGCAATTCAACTGCTATGAGAACTTAGGTGAACCGAGTGCAGAAACACTTATGTACAGACTAAAACAATGCCTTTATCCTCAAAGCTCAGCTAGACAAGGTTATTGGAAAAACAGTGAACGCAAAAAGACAGAACTTGGTATTAACTCAGAAATAAAAACGTGAGCTCCTGAATCTCCAATAATCATCCCTGCAAAATGAAAACAATTATGTAAGACCCCCCGCCTTCCATACACACCTTTTCGATGACAGACAAAGAAGAAACGCTGAATCAATGGATTTCTATGTTCTACAGGCACAGTTGTATACTGCATAGGCTAAGAGAAAGATCTAAAAGCAATCCTTCCAAATTAGGTTGAAGTCATGCTTTGCCAGTACCTTAAACTAAGGCAATGCTCTGGCAAAAATCCCCCTTCAGAAAATATAACTAACTTCTGTTTCTTGTTATAAAAACATTTCCTTAACATAAAAATATTTCCTCTTCATTACCTAAAGGCCACCTCTTAAAAGTTCATACACACAGCAAAATGTCCATTTTGAAACCTAGCTGTTCTTCCCCATTCCTCTCTCCTCCTCCTGAACTCAAGACCTTCATCCATGTCCAAAGCTGAGCTCTGTGTAAGAACTCACGCTTCAGTAAAGAGATATGCCTATCACACAGACCAAAAAGAAGGTAGGTGCAGGAGCAGAGAGAGATCTGTTCAGACAATGGAGACAGAAAAAAGAGCTCACATTGAGAGGGGCCTCAGGGAAAGACGTGGATGATTTGAAAATGGCTTACACAAACCTTGGGGGTATAAAAGCAGTAGTGGGGAGGAAGGAGAAGAAAAAAGAGCCCAGTATATCAGGGTTTCTTTCTCATTTAGTCCAGCACTAGTTTTTACCCATCTGTTATACCATAAGCTCATACATCTTGACCTAAGCCTTTTGTCCTGCAGCCAGCCAAGACAATGACAAGTAATAAATGAGTTATCTCACAAGGGCATCACAAGAATTGGTCTGGTAATTGCTATTCTATGGAACACCTTGAAGTTCAAGCAGCTCATTCAGAATCCATGCAACAAAGCGAGGAATAAACTTGTGGAATTGTCACTGCCAGTTGTTTGTCTTATTGCAAGCAGTCATTTGTCTTTCCATAGCGCTACCCTTGTCCAAAAAATAGAAAGATTAAAATTAAAATCCATGGAGTAAAAACTCTTCACAGACATCTTATTTCATGTACTTCTTTCATTGTCCGTACCTGACAGCTATGGGGTACTACAGTCCTTTTGCCAAGTTTCTCTTTCTATACAAACAGGGAACATTTTAAAGTTTAGTTCCTACATTTTTATTACAGGACAAAAGAAAGAAGACAGCCCGTCAGACATATCTATCAAAGGGATTACCTTTTCCACAGTCTGTCTCATCTCAGACATGATAAAAAACCTCTGCAGCAGCCTAAGGGACTGAAATATATATATATATACTTTTTCTTTTTTTTTTTTTTTACTCTTGTTTTCTAACACACAACAACAGCTACATCACAATAATACTTAGACCCCAAAGCACAGGAATGGGCCACATATAAATGAGCTCTGCAAAAGAAGCCAAAAGAGCCCATTCCCCACAGTGGGCAGCATGAGAAATGCAGCTGGATCTCAAAACAGAAGGAAACTCATCTGTGGAAATCAGCCCAGCAGGTCTCTACCTTCAACTTTTTCAAATGTTGAGTCACTGCATTTAGGAAAACAATGTTTTCTGACAAATGAAGACAGACTTAATCAGGACAAGGCAAAGAAATCCTACAGTGGTCTTTTATGACTACAGGCTGAAACAAACAGTGCAACTTGGATATCTATCAGAATTACTGGTTATCAGGGACAGGAAGTCCCTGGACACTGCTTTCAGCTGGGCATGGTGCTTAAAATTATTTATATTTCTATTACACTTTCCTTGGCATATTGCAGTAACAGTTAAAAGACAACCTTCAATCAACTCTCTTGGGTACTTTGTTCATACTCAACCCTTGTTTGGAAAGTAATTGTTCTGAAACACGTAATTTTTTTTTTTAATAAAAAAGATTTGAATCCTTAATGTATGGTTTTCCAGAGAGCGATCTGAACTCTTTTGCAGTTTAGTTTAAGAATGGACTAAAGTCCCTCAACAGACTGTTCTGACAATGCTGTCTTCAAACACTTCAGAAACATATATTGAGAATTATTAAGGCGTGGGATCCATCAAGAAATGACAAGCAAGCTTTTGGCTGGTAGCAAAGGCAAGAAAAGAGCTGGGGTGGGGGGGAAGCTTTGCTTCTCAAAGCACACTGCCTGCTTCAGGAATAACTCCATCAGAACAGGAAATCAGATCTCAACATACTAAAATACTGACTGATATTCACATGTATCAAGGCACTACCTGCTGAAGCCAGCAGACATCAGAAAGAATACATCTTAAAGAAAATTTCAGTTCTTTTCAATTTTAATGTTTCTCTAAAAGTGTTACAACTGAAATTAGAACACTTAAATTGCACTACATTTGCTGATATGTCAGAAAGTAGAAAAAAAATCTGCCTCAATTTCATCAATCTTTTAAGTTTTTAAATTATGTGGAATGCCAATGTATTAGGCATGAACTGTATCATGTCAAGCAACACACCAAGTAACAGTACTGTAGTGTAAAAATAAAAGGCAGATCAGACAGTGGCTCATGGGAGATCATATAGAGCCTGTGAAATGTTTAAGGGACAGTAACATTTAACAAAGAAGGAGAAACAGAGAGCGGGGACTGCTTAACTTTGAGAAGAAAAAGACTTGGGGGCATCTTACTAATGCCTGGTTGGGGGCATTTTTAGGATATAAATACCTGATGGGGTAAAGCAAAGTTGATGGAGCCACTCTGTTCTCAGTAGTGGCCAGTGACAGGACAAAAGGAAATGGGCACAAATTGAAAATCCATTTCAACAAAAAAATAGCACCAGAACCAATAAAGCACCAAAAACCACAAAAACAAAAAAGCAGGGAAAAAAAACCCACACCCAAAAAAACACCCAAACACCACTATTTGAAGCAACCTTTCTTACTGTAAGGATGATTGAATGCTATTACAGGTTGTCCAGAAATGTTGTAGAGTCTCCGTGCCCAAAAATGTTAAAAACTGGACACAGCCCTGAGCCACCTGCTCTAGCTGACCCTGCTCTGAGCAGGGGCATCAGAGTGGACAATCTCCAGATATGTCTGCCTAGCCTCAGCCCATCTGGGCAGTGGCCTGAGAAGACAACTCCTACAGGTTCACAGATCTGCTGGCACTCCAGTGGAAAAAATAAAACAATCAGATATGTATGCTACTCAAAAGTAAAAGCATAATTTTTTCTCCCTGCTCTGTTATTTCTGGATTTTTCTTTTGTTCTTCAAACCAAGGCAAGCTGGAAGTCATTGCATCCACTGTTTAGAAAAGACTTTATTACAAACCTCTCACTTCCCGCTGCTGGTGCTCTTTGCTTTTAAGTATGGGGTGGGAGATCCACAGCCAGGGGTGGTGCTTGCGGAGCTGAGGAAGGATGTAATGCGTTACAAATCCCACGGTCCACGCTAAAGCAAACAGGACAATGCTGAGAAATGGCTGGGCCAAAGCAAATAAAAAAAGAAACAGAGTTATAATTTGTAAACAACACTTTTTTATATACGCTTCAAAATTTTTTTAACCATTTCTATAATTGTATTTTTGTGCAATTAATTTTTATTCCTATGTTCAAATTCTTGACTCTAGGTGAATATGGATGTTGACATATGTGTTTTGCACACACAATTAACCAATTTTTTCCTTCATGATTGGAAGAATAAAGGCAAAATGTCAGGCTTATTCATTCTGGCCTCTGGGTTCCATATCGTAAGAGCTGTGGAGGTTTAAGGAAAAAGATGTCAAATAAGTAATACTGAAATTAATACAAATATCTAGAAACTAACTGCTTTGCACATATAATAAGTGTTATCATGACCAGTAAATACATTTTCACTGACTTCTCACAGTGTCTATTCTTTCCAGTTAAAGCACCCTGTGGTTTTGCATAAGAGACATAATACCTTAGGGGGGAAAAAAAAGATAGATACGCACCCTTAATGACAGAAACACAGTACTGGCACTGACAGCAAATGACAGAACAGCAGCTGCTGTGCAGACAATGAGATCCGATTTCAAGATTTCTTTCTGTGAAAATAATTATTTTACACAAAATTAGTAAGGCAGCACTATTTTAACCTAAGTAAATTACTCTGTTCTCAATTACTTACACTCTGCATTGTGATAAGGCTAATCGGTGCTCCCTAATACAAAAGTATTTCTCCATTCTGCTTTGGGAAAATATTTCTTCACACTCTAGGTTTTTTGAAGTAATCACATTTAAATTCTTCATGCCTAATTTTGAATTATATTTTTAAATAACAAAGTTATAATATTGGAGAAATGAAAGCAATACATTTTAATACTGAATCTGATTCTGCTTAAGGAATATAACTCCTTTCCATTATGACTTTCTTATTTTTGGGAATCAAAATTCTGGTTCCATTTCCTATTTGCAAGAACTAATATTTCTTATTCCCTTTCTCTTGCATTACCAAAACAAGTCATGCTTCTCTGTAATGTCCTCTAAGACACAACATTAATACATTTATTATGTTCTAAAGTGACAGGTCCCATTTTCTGATTTTCTTTATTGGAAGTCAAATTTCAGCAAGATTTTGTGGATTTTAGACAAGGCTTTTTTCTAGTGTCATTGAATGATAATGAAAGGACACATCTGCCTTTATGTAAAGATCTGTAACTGTGGTAGGAGTAACTTTGTTTCTAGAGACTGGAAAATACCACTGTGTTTACAGCACATTTTTCTTGTGATTAAAATGTCATTCTCAGTAAACAAATAAACAAGATAGTTTGTGATCTCTGTGGTCTTCTGAATTGTATTTCTGAGGTCACCCAAATGCTTTTGTGAGTAAATGAAAATCTTGTCTTAGATTTATGAGAAGGGCATTTAGGTTCAGCACTCAATACTGCTGCTAAGTTACCAAATGAGTAACTATTTGTAGCTCTTGGTTTAGAAACTGACATGCTTTTATTCAAAGATATCTAGAAACAACACATGAAAAGCAACACTTTTGTTAGAACCAGAGGTTCATCTGACTTCCTGGTGCTGCAATCTAGGTAGGCTTAACATATCTCATCAGAGAAAAAGAAAGAAAACTAAAATAATGATGGCACGGCAAACCTACGAATAAAGGAGATAAAAAGAAAGCAAGCAGAACAAGCGAAGAACAGAAGGGTTGTGAATTACTGGGGAAGCTGGTAGCAACCTCTATATTTAGGCTGCCTATCACTCCCTGTTATGAAAGATGCTTCTCAGTAAAAGGTCACCAGCATCAGCGCTTCCACTTACTGCAGCAGCCTTTTGAAATGCAGCAGGACTAAAAAGCCTTCAGGCTCAGAAAGTACTGTTGCTTTGTCCCAGGAAACTCGAGACCGGCTTAGCTGAAATCTCCATCCACCACCAGGGTCTTTGCCCTTCCCAGGCTGCTCAGGACTATGTACATACCTCCAAAGAGCAGTGTTCCCTCCACTCTGAGAGCCAACCTTCTCTGGACAGCCCTGTACTCTGCATGGACTACATGTGGTGGGAAGGTGTAGGAGCTGAGTTAGGTCTTTGTAACTCCTCCTGACCACCTTCTCAAAGCAGAGCCCTGCTAGCTTTGCTCCTTGCTAGCTTCTCAAAGCAGAGCCCTAGCTAGCTGTCACGTTCAACAGAAGAACCACAACATGAGGGAGCTCACAGAAAAAGCCTTCTCTTCCCTGACTGAACCTTTGCTCCCTGCCTGTCCCCACAGGTCTTCTCTGTTCAGTTCAAACTTTCTCTCACTAGCAAGTTGTATATCCTCCTCTAACTCAAGTCGTTTTGTAGGTGGACCAGTACAGAAAAAAATGAATAATGGAATTATTACCAGTGCATGCAATGGAAATTTTTTTTTTTAACCTTTCCAGATATTTTTAAAGATGTTGCACACAAAATCTATGTAAAGCAGCACTATCCGGGAAAATTAAGCAGTGTCAAATTTATATTTCAGCCCTTTTGTGAATACACAGCGTGAAAAGTCTTGATCAAGTATCATCTTCTGCACAGCTGAATTCAACTACTCAATAGTCTAAAACAAGCTTCTAAGAACAACAAACACACTCCAATCATATTCACAAGCTCTTCTGTACAACCAAAAAGGCATACTATCAAAATGACTGGTTTCTCTCACAATCAGATGACTGAAGAGGCTGCCACTTTAAAAACTATGTAAAATATTTAGAAGTTAGCTGTAAAATCAGCAGAGGTGATAACAATGCACGTTTCAGGGAGAAGTGGCATCCTAACTTTCCATTCCGGACCAGCTCACTAAAGAGAATCTTTTCAAATATTACATTCAGAAGGGAATACAGTACACAAATTATATTGCACAGGACTTGTATTTCCCATCTTCCCCATCTTTCATTTTGCAATTGTCCTTTTTACAGTGCTCTCATCGCTTTTGACAATCCTATATAGAAAAAGGCCTATGTTTTCATGGAGATTATTATTATTCAGATATTCAACCCCAAATTTGACAATTGTTTTCCATTTCTGGCAGTATTAAAAATGTTTAAAATATCAAATATGCCCAGACTTGTCCTTCTGCCCTTGTACTGAACTGCTTCAAAATGTAAATATACTGCTCAGCTGCTGACTTGCACAATGGTCCCCACAGGAGCTCCCTCTTGATGTGGCCAACGCTTTCAAGCTTCTCACAACATTCAGGCTTTTTTCCTTCTAACAGAAAGCTGAGCAGGGGATTGCTTTTGTTCTGTGTCACTGCATAGGGGACAGGGTCCCCCAGGAAATGGCTGACCCAGGGCAGTGACCTCTCTGGCTGAGGGGGACTCAGAACAACCCTCCAGGAGAAAACCTTGGGCATCCACCTACAGCCTGCTGTGGGTGGATCTGTGGCTTCTGGCCTTCCTGTAGAAGGCAGCTAGCTCCTGAAAAGGATGTGGCTACCTTGGACCCAACTGTCTAAAGCAGGATTTTGGATGTCATTCCCAAGGCCAGGAACTTATGAGTTGAATACTGAATAGCCCTATAGCGTGGTACTTGAGTCCTTCACTGCAATTGGTCCAAAAATGTAAAAACTAACCTCTATTCCCAGTTAAAATCTCTCCAGTGAGAGATACTCACTGTTATAGCTTGGGCTGAAAGCCATTTCACACTCAAGGCAAAAACAAAGAAACCCCAAACCAACATTGCTACCTTTGATGCCTTGGGGATGTCACAAGCAGAATATATTAGAGTGGCACCTTTTTTTTGTTTTAATTATTATGACATAACCATAGAATTGTTTATGGGGAAAAGATGTTTAAAATCATCCAGTCCAACCATTATTTTCAATTATATTTTTGGAGCTTTGTACATATCCTTTTATTAGCTATCTAAATGTTTGTATTAAAGACCAGGAAGGAAGCTTGAATTTGAATGTAACACATTATCACCCTCGGGCCACTGCTTAATCTAGTAATCAGCCATGTGGATGTCTACAGAAATTAATTATAATGGTAGGAAGCTCCATTCTCAAAGTTGAATGGCCAATTATCAATCACAGCTGCTTTATAATTCAGGCTTCCAAAGCCAGCAATTCTTACACAGCTATTCAAGAAAAGGAAAAGAGTAAAGGTCATGTAACTAAACATTAGAGATGCTGTATTTATTACTCCTAACATCAATGCAAAGCCATCCAGAAAACAACACATTAATTTTCAATATTAACCTTGTTTGCTTTCAGCTCTTTGAGAAGGTGATTTGGTTCTGTATGCCTCAGGCTTTCTGACTAAAATGGGTCTTATTTAAATGGTGTGTTATGTAGACCACATGTCTGTATATAGACCAAGGCAAGGCTGGCTTGTGTTGCATCCTGCCATCTCTTGCCATTGACAGGGGTTAGGAATACTCTCCTCACAGGGGAGCACTTCAAGAAAAAATGAGCTACCATCATGAAATCTCTTCTGAATACTGACATATTGTTTCACCCAGCTTCTGAACTGTTTGAAGATCCCCTCACAAAAGTTCTGGAAATTATTTTAAATTGGCTTTGAAGAGTCAGCCGACTCCTACATCCTAAACATGACTGCTATTGCTGAAGCAAGCCAGCAGCGACTACAGCTTGATTGTGCTCCTCAAACTTGATGCACATGCATTTTTTCTGCCTCAGTTCTTCTCTACTTGCTCTATTAGCACGGCACTGGTGAGATGGCAGTGGGAGTCTCCTCGGTGTTTAACTGAGACAGAGGTACCAGGTAACACAGGGGTTAGACAAAGAGCCCACATTAATCAGAATTTGCCCTCTCTTTCTTCAGATCTCCCAGTGTGGGAAAATTAGCACTGCTAATTAACACTGTAAGCAAACACTTTTGCTTACAATTTTTATACGAATTGAAGGAAGCCTAGACAGAGGGGAAAAAAAAGAAGGCAAAGAACTAGCAAGCTCCAGCAACGCTGAAGGAAAGCAGCCTCTGCCTAATAGCAGCAGCAGCATAGAGTGTCAAATGTACAGAGCAGAAAAGTGCCAATTCCCAAACCTAGGTATTTCCTGGAGAGCAAAGGTGTCAGGAAGCCCACTTAATTAATCCTAAAACATGATGGAACGAAACATTTTGAAGAGAAGAACTGAAGTCCTATGTCTGGTACATCCCAGCGCAGTTAGCCCTATACTTCTTCATCTTCCACCCCACTGGCTCAAGGGCCCAAGTGCAGCTGTGCAGTGTTAGTGTAAGACATCAGATCCCTGTCAATGTCATTGGCATAAAAATAGTTAGAGAGTCTGCAGAATGACTCCATTTTGAAAATACAGCCAGGATCTTAGATGCAGATTTTTTCACTATTTTGGGGTTTTTTTTTCAATTTATTAAAGCTCAAGGTTTCCCTCTGCACTGTGAAATGGAGCCAGTTAAGTGGACAGCTGCAGTAACTGCTTCAGTCCCCTGGCTGGGCTCCATCTGTAGAACAGACGAGATCAGACTCTGTACTCCTCCAAGAAAGGCACTATCAGCAAAAGACAGAACTACAGGGGAAAGAGAAGCTTTCCATTACATCTGCCATACAGTCCCCATGTACAAGAACAGAATGTCAATGAACCATGGCAATAACCTACACACCACAAATACCACAGAATACAGCAAAATTTTAACAAAAGTATTTTTTCCTCTGTTTCTAGATGCACATTTATATTCCAGTATCAACTGTTGCAAACAGTTTAGTTTGCAAGAAACTGTAGCTCAGTACAAGCAACAAGAAATAGCCGTATCACTTAATCTTACGTAGGCCCTATTAGAGAAAGCAGTTTAAAATAACATTATACATGGTAAAAGTTACAATCTAAGCAGCAGCTTAGCAGAGAAAAGTAGAAAACATTGGTAGTGTGGGATCAATGCATATGCTGGACGTAGGCTGTGTAACACCTTACAAAATGCCTAAGAAATGATTAAAGATGTACATGAGAGATGCATCCCTTTGAAGGGGAGGCCAGTAGGAACTACGGACTCCCAGGCCATGTCTATGGGTCAAAAAAGGCTTCCAGAGACTCTGAATGCTCCTGGCTTTCAGAAAGCATTCAGAAGTTTAGAAATAGCTGCCTAGATTGCAAATCCTTGGATGTAGGCGTTGGGGATGTGGTCAGGAGGAAGAGCTGTCTGGCAGCCAGGAAGCAGGACAGTTCACGTGACTAATAAATGTCAAACACCCCTTAGCATTTCCAGAAACTTGATGATCTTCCCACTTGAACTCCTTATAAGATCAACCTCCCCTGGGTAACAGCAAACATTTTTTTAATATAAAAAGACACAAAAAGGAAGATGGGTCACTTCAGATGTTTATGCTGAAGTGAGAAATAAGCTGACACAAACTTAGAGCTTCCTGCCAGACAGTAGTAAATAAACAGCCTGCCAAGTAAAGAAGAGACGATGAGATGGCAATGCTTGGCACCAGGCATGTACCTCCCTCTCCCATACTATCCCAATTTCACATGCTTCTTCCACCTCTAGATGCCAAGTCTGACAGTGTGCTCCACTTGGCTTGGCTGGGGTGGAGGGCACACAGTCAAAAGTATTTCCTGGCACAGAAAAGGCATTCCTGAAAAAGAGGTAGCCCTAGCCATAGAAAAATAAACAATAAGGGCTGTGTTAAACACATGTAATTCTGTGGACTGATTCCTGTTCCTCTCCAGTACAGACAGGGAGTTTGGCAGGACTGCTCACCTTTTTGAATGCTTGTTGAATAATCCAGCCTACCTTGGACACACCAGATTGCCAGGCTGTAACTCTGTGCACAGAACCTGCACTAGTTCTCTGTGTACTAGGATGAGAGATGCCCCACTCCTCAAGCTCTAAGAGTGCATTTCCCATTGACTGTATCAAAGAATCAATGTTGCAGAGCCCTTTAAAGGAGCCCTTCAGAAAGGAAAATGGCGTGTGTATCCCCCTTCCCGCTCCTGGCCTCACCGTAAAGATCACCTATCTGTGCTTTTAGTAATTTAAATTACTAAATGAGACTATTTACAAGGTTTGTCAGTGGGTAAAATGGATGAGAGAGAGTTTTGAACAGAAAGTAATGAAAGAAAAAGTCTTACCACTGATTCTCTCATTTTTTCTGGGAGTGGATCTTCTGATGAATCTTCAAATCGTTGGCGTAGATAGTGAGGGACATATTTACACTGAATAAGAGACCTGTTTAAAAAAAATTCCTAGTTAGGATACTTCTGAACATGTGCAACAGATACGAATATTCCTGAAGGGCAGAGGAAGAAGAACAGACTCAGATTTCCCTCTTCATGTATACATTAGCATTCTTATCTCTGTACAGCTGGAGATCGACACAAACCAGCTCTACATGTGATCAGGGCAGAAATTCCTCATCAGAATCTTGAGGAGTCTCAGCAGCCCAATCAATGTGACTCAGTCATTTAGAGGAATGAGCAGAGAGGGTACTGTTGCATTTATGAATCTTACTACTGTTTCAGCTAAGCTGAAACCAATATAAGAGCTCTTTAGACCCATGTTAAAATGGCCAAGAAAGCTATTTCTGTACAAACTGTGTATTAATTCTCTCTTCAAGATTTATGTGCTACCACCTCATCCATCTTGAATTTTATGCCATAGGCCATACCTCAAATACTTTTTCCAATCCCCTTAATTTATTTAGAAGTTCAGAGTTGTTAAAAGAAAAGATCTTAAATCTCTTTTTTAAGGATTATGCATTTTTACAATTGCACAATAAACACTTGATGTTGTTGTACACGTATTCCTAATTTTTAGATTCTTAACAACGATTTCAGTTGCTGAAGGTTTCATTGCAAATGCTATGAAATTGTTAGCTAGTTTTACAAGTTAAAATGCATTTAGTAGTTTAAGATTACTTCCTTAAAACAAAAGTTTCAAGGAAGAAAAGTTTCTGGTTTATTAAAGAGGTTCATGAACTGGTGTGTCCTTCCTGGGAAGTGGGAGAAAAGGATAGATATAAATTACTTCAAAATTGAAAGAGTTCACAGTTCCATGCTGATTTGAAATTTACCTGTGTATATTTTACTCCAAGGCTAAGAACTCTCCCTAACACAGCACATAGCTTCACTTCCTTCCATACAGAAGTTCCATACTGTAATGCCCAATAAACTACACACCATCTACACAAAGCTTGATCCAGGTCTACTTGACGTCAGAGTAAGACACAGTAGGCTGTGGGTAAAGTTCATGGCAAGACATGCAAGCAGTCCCTGTTGCTTTGCCACATCAGAACCTAGCCCTGTATAAATGTCAGATTCCCTGAATCTTTTGGATGGTAAAGAAAGAATTTCTCAACTCTTCAGTAAGATTTACTGGGATGACAATTTCCTACTAGTGCTCTATATCCTTTCCTTCCTCATCACTGTTGCTCTCCTTTTTCCAAGTTTCTCTACTAAAATAGAATCCTGAACAGCCTAAAAAGCTCTCCACTTCCCCATTCTCTCTTCTGCATTGCAGAATTGTGCGTAATAAGCCTTGAGCCTCACCTCAAGACACACACAACACACCTCATGAATCAAAGGAGAGAATGTGTGGGTTTCCTCACAGGCCTTCTGCACTCTTCTAGGACAAAACTGAGCTGTCTGTGAAGCAGAGTTCCAAATGGCATGGTGATAGTGGCTGCACAAAACCCACTTGCTTGCTCAGTCCCACAGCCATAGCTGTAGTTGCCCAGCTGCTTGTGGACCCCCACAGCCCCCATAACAGCCATATATCACAGTTTTCTCACAGGGAAACTCACATTTGCTGCCCCTGAGCTATGGATCTATTGGGTCTCTCTCTCACACATCACCTCAACATGCAGATCACAATGCTGGGACATTAATCTTAATCTCCCTTGTATGCAATGGCAGCTCTTAGCATACACTTCCTTTCCTCAGTTACCTCTAGCAGACTGTGTCAAAGAAGAAAAGGAAGGATAGAATTTCAAACTGAGAAGCATAGCCTGCTACAGTAATCCTCAGCAAGAGCTGGAACTCAGCCACCTTCCCAGCACATTAAATGTCCCTTCTCCTGGCCCTAGTGCTACCCAATGCACGTTCTGCAACTCCAGTAGCCTGAACACTCCTTCAGCTAAATCACTGTCCTCCAACCTGGCAAGCACACAACTTCCCAGAGCGGAAAATCTGCTTCAGAGATTTTGGAGAGTGCTGCTTAAAGAGCACCAGCCCTGCTGGTGATCTGACTGCAGCACTTCATTCATATACAGGACTGATACCAACCATGCAGATATGGTGAGGAATTTTACCTCACCACAGTATTTTCAGGAAGCAACCCCTGTGGTTCTGAAACCCAGGCCTCACTCTGGCTGTGTGCTGTATGGAGTAATCAGCAAATAACATTTACAGGCAACTTACATCAGTACAGATGGGTCGCTGCTTTGTCTGCTGAGGTGATAAGAAAGTGCAACTAGCAGACCACAGAAAGCAGAGAACAGTGCTGGAATGTGCTGTGCATCCCAGGGTTCCTGAGGAGGATGATAGAAAGCAAAGTTAGGAACGCAAACTTAAAAAACTGAAGTAAGTAGGTTAAGCCATACATCATACATTCAACGTTACATGCGCAACATCTAAATTTGTACAGCATCTACCCCAGACTGAAAATTCTTTTTCATATCAAGGTTTATTACTGTGAAAAAATCCTGCAATTAAAAGCATGTTTTATGCTCATATTATGCAACTCCCCTATAATCAGCAATTAGCTAGGAAACTACATGAAAGGCAGGTTTACTTTCCTCTTCAATGAAACATTAGAGGAAAATTCCCATTAAATGAGATCCGAGTGAAATCAACTGCAGTGTTATTTATCTACACGCTAAATTGATATGCAGTTACTCGACCTGTAGCCAGACTGCACGTAACAAATGACAATATCACCTAGATCAGGCAGCGGGGTTTCTTTCAGACATCTTTCTGCTGCTTTTGCTAACACCCAGGCCCTGCCTGGATGCTAACACAGCGGAGAGGGAGAGTGCTCGCCACCATGCCTGACATCCCCACGCAGGGAAACGAGACAATTGGCACACTCGCCAGCGCACTCTGGGCATAAACTCTCTGATGAGAGAGTTATGCACTCTGGGCATAAACTCTGAGATGAGAAACTCTCTCCGGGTGANAGCAGGGAAACAAGAGACAATTGGCACACTCGCCAGTGCACTCTGGGCATAAACAAGATGAGAAACTCTCTCCGGGTGACTTAAACAGCTAAAACTGGCTAGAAAGAATAAAAGAATATAAAGCTTAAGGAACACTTATCAAGATTAGCTTTCTCTGTGTAGTCCTCAGGTACAATTTACGGATCCTAAGACATACTTGTGAGTTCTATCTGTGAGGAACACAAATTTCATCTGTGAAGGACACAGAAATTTGGATCAAATCCAAAGCCATTTCACTTACTAGTTGTGTTCCTTGCCTCCACATAACTTCTACCTGATCAACCAAATGTGAACTCACCAGATCCTGGCATCAGAGCACTTTCTGACAGGTTTTGAGAAGCAATGCTTGTAGGATCTGTGAAACTTTAGGCTACTGCAAACAAGACTTCTTCTGTAAGGTTATCCCTTGCTTAAAAAACTTAACAGTTAGTACAGGACCAATATTTTCAGAGGATAAAGTAGGTTTATTAGCCTTATTTTGCTCAGTTATATGCATGATTTCTTAGCATGTTGGGAAACACTCCGTTTCTTTCAGGTGCAATGAAAGACAAACTAAATTTCTTTTAAGTGTCATGCATCTAACCCATTGCAGCATGGAATTTTGCAATTTAACTCTGAAATTCTTGTTATCCTAAGAGTAGTACCAAAAAAGTGAAATTTTAATTCCAAGAATCATCTTCCTCTCATCATACTACTGAATATCACAGATGAAAGACAGAAGAGCCTAGTTCTATCAAATAATCCTACCCAAAAGAGTAATTACAAATAAAAGAGAGATTCACATGCTATTATTAAAAGAATCCAGCACCATTTACTTGACAATTTAAACTTTACCATACAATCCTACTCTTCATTTCACTGTTCCCAGTTTTGGGGCCAAATACATTTTGGGTTAGCTTTTCCCATGCTTAGTCTCCCATCATATTAAATTCATATTCTTCAAAACACTGAAGAAAATTAACTGAAGCCAAAATGTTCTGAAAATGGCTGAATCACAGCCATCTTTTGCATTTTCAGGGCAATACAACAGATCCTCCCAGCAGCTTCTAGTGCACGACTGCCCCTTTGCCCTGCAACTTCTCCTGAAAGCAAAATACTGACAAGAGTCGAGCAATATTCCTGATACTGAAATTTATCAGTAGCCAGTTTGAAAAATCATTCCACCCTCTTTCTACTATAAAGCTGTACACAGCTGAATCCCCACTCTAATGTCTCAGGAATTCTATTTCCTTATTTTCTGCATATTACACATAGCTTCTGCATTTGTCTGGCCTGTGCTCCAGTTCCAAATTGTAATTGTCCCCTCAAAACTCAGACATCAGGGAGCCAGGAAAGCAGGGACAACAGGCATCAATATTTGCTATATGCCAAGTGAACAGCGTTTTCCAGAAAAATGCTACACAATGTTGTATAAAAGATGAGAATGAACAAAAGTGTCATTTCTCCAGTATCACAATGATACTGGAGAAATGATACCCTCTTCCATTTTGTCATTTTCCTCCCCCACTAATGATGCCTGGTAGCTTTAAATTGAAAAAAAAGGAAAAAAGCCAATATAGTTGATAATTGAACAATGATTCTTCTCAGTGGGAAAACAGGAATGACAGGTTTTACTCTCGGAAGCTGCTATTATCTGTCATACTAGACAGGGACTTTGACTTCCTAGTTTACCTCATTGGGTTGAGGTGACATGTAGTGCTTTCATACACAGTTTTGGCTTCAATGCAGACACTCACATAGTCCTTTTTAAAACAAGTGAAACAGACTTACAGGGTTAAGGATGAAAGCGATGAGTTACAACAGACCCAGTGGTGGGGGTGGGGGAGTTTCATTCCAACCACAGAATTGCCTAATCCCAAAACAATCCACTAAAAGGGGAGATAAAGGTGTCTTTGAACTTAGAAGCCTTTTACCACTGCTAGAGGTGGGAAGGCAAATGTAGTTTTAAAAAGTGGTGTTAGCAGTTTTCTGTCCAACATTATTTATCCTTTTTACTTCTTTCTTCTCCAAAAAAAAAATGCATGTAGCACACTTATCTTTCAAAGATATGCTCAAACAAATCATATATTCTACTCCAGAGACAAAAAGTGCGCTGAACAGAGAACCAATTATGCTAAGTAGAAATTCTTGTTACTTTTTTTTTTTTTTTTTTTTTTTTTTTCAGGTTTTTCCTCCAATCCTCCGTTGTNAGTTTCAGAGTATTCCTCTCAACTCTACGATGACTTTGCAGATTGCTGCAGTGACAGCATAATTGAAGGTGAAGGCGCTGGCATAGTGGCTGGGTTTTTAAACACGGAGACAAATTCCAGTTGGTCTTCACATACCTGGTTTTCCACTCTCATGATTTCATCACTATTTACAGAGTCAGAGAACGGTTTGGATTGGAATGGACCTTTAAAAGTCATGTAGTCCCTCATGCAATTCAATCAAACTTTCTTTGGTCTTTCTCCTTACCTCCACAGCCCTGCTTCATCATAGACCTGTGCTACTGCTCACATATCAAGCAATAAGCAGGAAGTGGTGACGGTCAACCATTCCACACGTGTGATGGTAAAGATGGAAATAAATACTATCATCCTATTTCTGAACATCTAAAACACTGACTTTCTGAAAGAATTGTAAAAGGGAACCCTCGTCACATCCCAAAATATGAGAAAATAATAAGAACTTGTTCTCTACAAGGCTAACTATAAGCTGAACGCTATGTTACCACAGATATTCCTTTTCAGTGAACACTAACAACCAAAATACGTGAATTAATGAGCCTTGTGTTACACAGATGAAAGAAAAATTCTAGGAAGAGATGCTCACCAGCCTTATCTTCCCATCATCCATGGAAAACAAAGCATTACTTTCCCAGATGATGTCCAAAAACGTGAGAAGTGATAAGCTACCAGAATACAGGTATTACTGTCCACTCCAAGCAACACTGTCTGTTTCTCTGCAATCACAGCCGCTATCTTGGACCGTATTTGCACCGCTGAAATTCAAAATCCATAAGGACTGGACTGATACAGGGGTGGCTGTGTGTGTCCACACACACTGCCTTACACAACAGGATCCCAGTCTGTGACTAGAATTCCTTGGCTAAAAAGCAAGATGAGCAATAGCTTCAGGCAGGAAGCATGGATACTCATGTTTCACATCATGGTGAGTTTATCCTAAAGAAATAGTGCAGATTTCTACAGTGAGAGCCACCCTGGACCATGTCAGATTCTACAGGCAAAATTTCTTTTTCCTCTCTGGAAAATAAGTTCTTACTATACACAGAAAACTAAGACCATAACTATAGAAGTTACATCTACAGTGCAAGACTTGACTATGGCTGCAAAATTCACTTAGTGAAAGGCATGGTATCTAGCAATACTCTCCAAATTTAACACCCCCAATAGCTCTTGCTTGAAACTCAGCAGTCTCTAAATTGGAAAAAAATTGCCTCCAAAACCTCTAAAAGCACTGAGAGTATTTTATGCAGCAGAAATAAAGCTGACCAGTAATATTTACTTCTATTTTTGGTTGCTTACACATCCAGGAAGTCTGTCTATACACATGAGCCCATTCACTGCTGTCTAGAAATTTATTTGAGGACTTAGCAGATTGAGGAAGATGTATGCTTGTAACTCTTTCCCACCATAAAACCCTAAGACAAATACTTCAAAATTATTAGTACATAGATGAAGACTGCATCATTGAAGACAGGAAACAAGAAGCACTGTTATTCTGATTAAGGAGTTTCAAACTCATTAAACAAACCAAACTACATCAATGTGAGCTGAGAACAATTTAAAATCCACACAGGATTTTTAGTAACTGTCCATTGAAGCAATAAATAAACCACCAGAAAGTACTTTCTTCAGGTATGAGGTAATGGAAACTATGTAACTTACATTTCAAAAAATATACATTTACACAGAGCTGGAAAAAGCTGGTGTGCCACAGATGAATACATTCACATCAGTTTAGTTTTTCTGACCCAAGTCCAAAAATCTGATTTTTTTTTCCCCAGGCTGATTAAGATAAACCACAAGTTTCATACAAAAAAAAAATTATCTGGATGACAAGTAATTAACTGGTTCTGGATACGTTTCAAATCCACACCAACTGATATGAACAGAAGGCAGAAGACAAGGACTGACTGATTCCAGAAACATTCAGGGGTGTGCTCTTCTGCCCCATGGCAAAACCCTGGAACACTGGAATGCTAAAGACTGGTATCAGGATGGCTACATTCCAGACCAAATATGTGTAGAAAAAGTAGGAGTGCATACCTGACTTTTTTTTGAAACATCTCTTAAATATTTGGGCACAGACTGCAAAACAGATGGAGCAGGAGACAAAAATCAGTGTATCACGAAATTCTAGTCAAGTGAAAAAGATGGCACAGAAATTCCCATGTCTCCAATCTGATGGATGTAATATTTGAAAAATAAAAACACCTCCTCCTGGAAAAAGAGAAACCCCTTTCGTATATCAAAGCTAAGGTAGCTACTACAGCTGCCAATTTCTGTTCAAGATTACAGGACTGAAGATGAGATCAGAAATAAAGCCAGGCTGAAGTGAACTCGGGTAATGTTAAACTAAGCTCAGTTACCCAACAGCTTCAAAACAGTACTGAGCTGAAAAATTGCTGCTATTGGATGTAAGAAGCCAAGGAATGAACAAAAGAGCTGATAAAACCATGCTTAGGATGTAGAGCTTTGTATTAAGCAAAAGTAAATGAAAGTTCATAGAGGACCTGGAAAGAACTGGAATAAGGAGTGATGATGTCATTAAACAGAGGTCTGGGGGATAATGAAATTTCACAGCAAGCAAGAGAAACTTAGGTCTTTGCACTTCAGAATCTAAGACATTTACCTACTTACTTGCCTGAAACCTGTTATATGTGAGGACGGATAAGCACCTGGTGTCCTATCACTCATGATACAAATATGTCATGGGATAAGATTTATGAAGAGATGCTCTACAACACCTCAAAGCTGTAACCAAACCACCTTTGCATCACTGGGATAGCACAATAGTAAAAGAGAAATCTATCCATGTGACTTCACATCATCACCACAGGGAACAACTTCTGTGCACCAGCCAGGTCAGACAGAGACTTGTAAACCTGTTCCACTCACAATGCACTGCTTTCACTGACAGCAGTGATGAATAGTGTCCTCCCCATCAGTCCTCAAGGCCTCAAACACAGAGACAAGAGACCAGCTATTTTGTGCTCACAGTTTTTATGGAGAAATTATCTGTTGTAATTTCAGATGCAATACTCTGTACTACCTACTGTGAACAATTTGGGGTTTCTTTTTTATGTGACAGCTTTACAGAAAATGAAAACTGATCATCCCAGCAGTAGCACCACCAGATGAGGTCCTGACAAGCTGCAGACCCACAGCTCCTCCACACCAATATCAAGCAAGGGCAAAGCTGCTCAGGAGCACCATGAGGAGGGAAGCCATCACCTGGCCACAGCAGCTGGGACCCCTTTGCTTCCCAGTCACCTCTGAACAACACGTTCCTTTTTCTCCTCCAAGTGTCCAAGTCACACAGTGCACACACACAGCTCTCATCATCTCACAAAGAGTTTGTGCCTGGCCCTGGTGACAGACTGTCCCTTACTTTAGTTGTGTGGAAGTGCACATTTGGCCACGTAACAAACACGCCAGGTCAGCCAGGTGAGCAGTGTGCAGCCACTCCCCAAAACATGTCATATGCTTCTGATCAAGCCCTGTGATGGGACACAACAGCAGCCTGACACCTGACCCAACCTGCACCCTCACCGTTCACACAACACTAGAGATCTGTCCATCCTTTTTCAGGTGGTATATGCATTTTAGCCATGAGAGAAAAATATTTCTGGTCATGTGATGGCAAAGGTGCTGCAAGGACATTCAGGAAGAGTGACAGGGCCAGATGAACTTGTCGGACATGCCAAATGTCTGCAGGTCACGGGATGAACTCTCAGCTGAGAATACTGTAGAATAATTTTCCTCGGGCAACTTATCTGAATGAAAATCCATGAGAATTATCAAGTTAAACTGTAAAGTTAAACTTACTTAGATGTAAGTTAAATGATACATCTATACCACAGCTGCTTTTTCCTAAAGTCTCTCAGTTGGTCTTGCATAACATAATTCAATAGCAGAATCAGTCTGGACAAGGCACAGGACTTCAGCACAGGCCTATTTGTCTCAGTTCTCAGAGCTTATATTTGCATGCTGAAAGTTACCTTGAGTACTTACACTGTTCTGTGGACACAACCCAAAACAATTCCTGCTTCCTAATTTTCTAAAACTGAAGTTCTAGAGCAAACAATTAAACGCTGTGAATTTGTTATTCTAAACTAATTTCAAAATCTGAGCACAATTAAATCAAACTATTGTATGTATGCATATATAGCTTATGCTCTAAAAAAGAACAAGAAAAACTCACTTAAGCACGTAGATTTATTATAAAATAAAAATTGGTTTTATTTTAATAAAAAAGGAAAATAATATGGTAAATTAATTATTTTTCAGGAGTAATATATTTCCTTTTCAGGAGTAATATATTTCCTACTAATTATTAAGAATAATTAATGTACACAGAGAAAAAAGGTTAGACTATCTCACCCTGCAAGATTATAACTGGAACACAAGGAAGGAGAGAATCAAGCCCGATACCACCGGAATGTTCTTCAGGCTGGGCATTTGATGTGAGCAGTTGTTCACCAGCAAAAAGCACAAAATCACTTAAGAGATCCATTCTCCTCTGCAATTTATTTCAGGAAATAGAACTCTGGTAGTTACACCTGCTGAGCTATAAGATGTTCTGCCAATAAATAGAGTTGACATTTGAGGATGCTACATTTCAGCCAAAAAAATATGCTTTGCAACCCAAAAGTCTTCTGCCAAATAGAGTCTATCATGTTTCCTTGCCCTGAGAAATTTTGATTATGGTGATTTTTTTTTTTTTACCTCCATAAATATTGAAAACGCTAAACTCTGTTGGTTTTGGTAAAATGACTAAAAGTAAAAAGAGTAAAATAAGAATAAAAAATAAATAACAGCTATAAAGTGCAAGTATGGAAGAGATGCTCCTTCTAGCTTAAAGAAAAGCATGTTTCCACTGTTGTGAAAACACCTCAGTGAAATAGACTACAGCATTTGCTCAGTTTTGAGTTAAACGCTACAATTTCTACCACACCAAAATTTAAAATCTTGACTTGATTAAGATCATAATTTTCTGCTCACTACATACCAAAACAGTTCTAGTTCCTTACAGGAGCATTAGACCACCTTTCACAGTGGGCCCTATACAGGATCAGATTAAGCCAATTCCTACTCTTCCTCCATCAACCAAAGAATCATTCTCTTCCAACATTACAGACACCAGTCCAAAATAAAAATCTCTGGACCTGACTGAAGAACAAGGAGGGTTAACACAAGTGCTCATTTCATAACTTCTAGAAGAAAAAATGTATGAAATTTCAAGCACCCCGGTAGACTGAGATTATGAGCTGAAGCAAGAGGAATCATCTTTACATGCTTTAAATTAACCTTCTCAAAAGTGTCTTTACAAGAACAGTGCCATTAAAATTCAAATTAACTCTAACTTCTGTGTGAACGGAAAGTCTGAACTTAATATCAGTAATTTACAACAGATATCTTGTAAATCTTTCACAGCACTCAACTTCAGGGTAGCATTAAAAGCATATTTCTAAGCAGTTTGAAGCCTAATCCACAAGGAGATTGCTTATCTACAAAGCCACCTGCATGCTGTAATTTAAAGTATTATGCTGAGAAAAGAGTATGTAGACTATTTTAAGTGGCTTTTTTTCCTACTGTTTACAAAAAACTTTTTGAAGTATCTATAACACAACTTCCCTAGCCTCAACTAATGAATCACCCTCCGCTAACCTTAGGAAGAAAAAAAAAAAAATTTCCTTCCCCAGGTATTTGCCTGTTTAACAGTAGTTTAACTCCTGCCTCCCATGTAGCTCTTTTGATTTTTATCACTGTTCCTCGTCCCAGTTACCCATTTTTTCATTCTGTTCATCTCAGCTGCCAGTTTCCAATCATTAATATAGCTGGGAAACAGTAGCAGGAGCACTGGCTACTTTAGGGAACTGCATCCCCAGCAATTAAACTTTGTAGCATCAATCCCACATCTGGGTCAGGTCTAACCAATACATGTGATAAACTGGGTGAGCCAGGTGACAGGAGATTCTCTGGGAGAACATCACGTGTTCAAAGACATTTAATTTCAAGTGTCTTAACACAGCAGCTGAGTTGCTGTAACTTATTTTGCAAGGACTCAAGCCACCCAGGGGCAAGATAAAACGGTAGCTTAACATATTTTACCTTATTACTGGGAGTGGTTAAGAACACACCACCATCTCTGATCATCTGCAAGTGACCATTAAGGCATTACAATTGTCCTTATTCGATTTAAGGCTCCTATTCAAAATTTCAAGTGAAAAATTGTTAAAAGCCACTATAGAAATGCTAGTGTTCCTTAAAGAATTCCCTTAGAGAAACATCTGACCGCCCCTCTCATCTGTGTAAATCCACAGCCTGGGTGCTGAGATGATACATCCTTGGCAGCTGCAGAACCTCACGCTGGGATCTCTGTGTGTGCTATGCATGTGCGCCACCACGAAGCTTCCTCTAACATGTGCCCCCAAGATGTCAAGGGCAGCTTGTGAATCACAGCACATCCTGGAGCACCCCTGCATGGACACTGACGCCATCCAGACCTTAATGAAACACTGTCAAAACGCTTATAGGATATATTTCATTACAAGTCTAACATTAAATTCTTGTCTTGCTGTGGTCAGTGGGAATTTTACAGCCAACTTGAAGGCAGACAAAATTTCATTGCCATTTTTAAAATGTCCCATCCAGAGGACATAAGCACTATATATTAAAATTTAAAAAAAAAATATTTAAAAAAAGCTTTAGATTGAATATTGCCTAAAATTGGGCATCACTGGTAAGGGAACCAGTCCTATGCCAGCATAGAGAGCTGTGGCACACCCACATCCTGAGAACCATACACAACTGACTCTTCACATCTGAGGGTCACAACAGAGCAAGAGAAGGCACAGAGCAGGGTGACTAACTTAGCTACTTCTGAGAAAGCAGCTGCTTTACAGGGAGACACGCGAAAGGCTGAGACTCTTCATTTTAAAGAGATGGCTGAGGGGGATATATCTGATGCCTACAAAACTGTAAAGGCAGCAGATGAAAAGAATGCAGGCCAGGTTTTCCATAAATCCTACAATACTAGGCATCAGGACGACTTGGTGAAATTAGCAGATCAGCTTAAAACCAGTGAAGGACAGCACTGCTTTGCACAGAGCACAGTGAACATCTGGAATTTGCTGGCACAAAGCTGTGGAGTCAGAGATGACCAGCACATTCAGGAAGGGACTTAAAATATTCATAGACAAGAAGTCCACAGACACCAAATTAAATAAGCACACTTTCCAACATCTCTAGTGTAACAATTGTGGGATATTAGGGAAGAGAATAGTAAACTCAGTCATCTGGCTCGCATTAAATTCCTAAATTGGATTTCCTTGTGGATGCAGACACATTACTTAGTTGGATGGTCCACTTGTCTGCTCAACATTTAAGGTCTTAGACATATTGTTATGAAGCAACAGCAAAAACCTTACTAGGAATTATGAGCAAATTTGGCCTGGCTACGCAGGTCAACAGAAACTGCAGCTTTTTAAGTCAAGGCTGCTGTTCATGTTTGTAGAGAAAATTCAGTGGATCATTTCAGACTGATACATATAAGAGTCAAATAATCACAGGCATTAGACACACATTTACTTCAGAATTTCTGCCACAGTTTTGGTCTATTTCAGTGTAACTAACACGCGGAAACTGAAGCATGGCTTGCAAAGCTCATCTTGATAAGCAAGGACAATGTAGGACCAAACAATGCCGGTTACAAGAATTTCCAGCTTGAAATTTTGAATTGTTCCAGTGTTGTTTTTCTAGCTTACCTTCACTGCACTGAAGCAGAAGGCATATAGGACAATCAGAACAACAAAGCTTCGGGAAATGCTGTATAGCGCAGACACAAATCCAGCAGCAGCTGAAACAGAGACATGTGGTAAGTGGGAAGAAGGAGGAACTTTGTTTCTGACCCAAACTAAGGTGACAGTGTAGATGCATCTCAATCTTCCTGTTACTTAAGCTATAATGAAAAACAAAAAAAACCCACTACCAACAAAAAATCTCGATGCTTCATCTCTCTAGGGCCTTCTTTAATCTCTGACTGAAATAACACCAAAAAAATTATCACACATCAAATATCTTGTCAATATGCCTTTCTGTGGAAACAGAATTCTGGAAGAATGCAAACTGTCTTTTCCAGATGTTAACAGAAAAAGAAAGTTAAAGGTTTTCTTTTTTAATAAATATAGTAAAGATTCACATCTCACATGCCAGGAAAGAGCTCTTTGATACCAACCATACTCTGCAGCTTATAGTTTTGAAAACTTATATACAACTTCTCAAAAGCAAAAAGAAATCTTGTCAAGTGGGCCTTATAAGTATTCACCCCACTATTAGATGAACACTATTAGCTGTTGGAGCTTTAACATGCACTGTGCTATGTAACATGCAACAATATATTCTAATCTGAGGTTATAAGCCCAGAAAAGGATAGCTCAGGCTGCAGATGGCTACTTACCAGAACCACCAAAAAGCAACATGTCTATTTGTTCCAAAAGGTATATGCAGAAGGTGTTGATTTGAGGGAAAAGTCCAAGAAGAGAAATTGCAGGAAAGCAATATAAAAACACTGAAGGGAAAAAAAAAGTATTTTAGAACATAGCCACACATTCAATGTATGGAAAACAGAGAAATATGCATCACACCAGAATAAATAATTGTTGCAATAAATTCTGAAGATTATTCAAGTGAGCATACCTTAGCCTTAGCAGCAATGATTACACCTTCCTCCTAATGTATTCAAAATAAATAATGCCATTTTACACATAAGAAACTAAATCTCAGAGTTAGCTTGAAGATTGATTTTGGATAAAAACAGTGTCAGAAAAAATAGCACTACGTAGCCTCCTTACTGCTTCTCAAATACTTTCAAAACTGCATTTGTTCCTTTCAAAGTAGAGAAATTTTAATTTGCAGACTTTGCAACTTCTTCCTTGAATCTGAGATGGTTCAAGCACAGCTATAACAATTCAATATAAACAAACAAAGAAAGTTTAATGGCTAAGATCTGAAATATCTTGGCTATCACAATATCCTGCCTCTCCTAGCAATCAAGAGCAGACACTTATAGCAGCCCCTAAATATGGGACAAACCTATAGCAAAGCTTACCCAGAATATTCTGCCAGCTTCCAGCAGAATGGACTTAAACTTTGCAGCAGCGAAAGAACATTAAAAACAGGAAAGAAACTCAGGGGTAAAACCCAATCTGACAGCTTTACATACTCTCTTTCTGAATAGAAATGCTGATTTTAATGCTAATTTCTTATGGTTGCCTCATAGACAAGGAAAAGCAGGAGCCATAATTCAGGTAATCATGCCGCTAGTCTTATGTTCTGTTCACTTCCAGCCAGTCCTCCTTCCCATCCACTTACTCTTAGCTCCACCATAGAAAATGCTAAGCAAGGCTGTCTAGCAAAGCATCTAAACACACACTTGACCCAAGTGTAAACTTTCAAGGATACACACACATATTTAATCATATTCTTACTGCTTCATTGTACTAGTACCACAATGTTCTGCATGGCAGAGCGAGATGTGTGTCAGCCACTCTTCCTTGGAAACGAGTATGTATTTGTTACTTTAGATCTTAGGAAGACTGCAGTTTCCTCATATTCATTCTCATAAAAAGCAAATTAAACAAATCACTAGTACAACTTATTCCCCTTTCCCCCAGTCAGATTTTTGAGAAAGACACAAAAGGATTTGTGTTCTTTGCTGAGCGCTAATTTCACATCTGCCAGCTCATCTTACTAAGGCATCTTGTGCTAAAAGGAAACAATACACCAAGTTTGATCTGACAGCTTTTATCTTTATTGTATTATACGCTCCTGCTATCTAATACTGTAAATCTTGCTGAGAAGTCCAACACAGGAGAGAAAACAACACGCTCAAGTGTTAAACACAGACAGCACTCACTTAAGTATGCTTGGATTCACAGTGCACCTTCAACACTACTTCCTGCTACTGGCACAAATCATACATACGTAAGAAAATGAGGAAATGCTGTCTTATCAGTCTTTTATATACAAATGCCAATATTAAATTCCTTCTCCTTTATTACTCTGCACATTTTTAGATATTCCACCAAGTCATGCCAAGCCAAGCAAGGACCACTCTCGAAGACAGCCAATAGCACGACAGAAAACTGCTCAGCAGGCCATGCAGACTCGCCATACATCAACTATCCCAAAAAATCACTGCTGAAACTCTAGGAGATATTGTTCCTTGGGCAAAGGACTTGCAGAACTGCCAGAACTCATCTTAGACTACTGACTTACAGTCCAAATGACTGTATTTGCTGTAGCAACCTCAGAAAAAGTGGAATAAGAGCAGTGGAAAGAAGGATGAGATGAAAGACTTGACAGTACACCAAGATATATAGAGAGAAATGTAAACAAAGGGAAAAGTTAGTTGACTGTAAAACTGTCCTCACCTCACCCACTCTCTATTAATACCTTGAACAATCCTAGCAACTTCTTTAGCTAAGGCAGCTTAGTTTATCTCATCCTGGACCAAGGAGCATACCAGAGAGGAAAATAAACAGTTGTCACCTACAAAAGGATTGAACTTAAAAGCAGTAGTTCCCCTTGTGGGAAGCAGACAATAAAAGTAACTGATTAATCCTTTGAAATTGCATTATGAATTCCAGAGAGAATTTCTTTAAGCATCCCACATTTTCATACAGACCCACAACACCTTTAAAAGCTGGACCACTAAGAGATCGTTGTGTGAGCTGCTGCGTTTAACGCTGCAGTTTTCCTCTAAACAAGCACCTATCACGTAAATGTGAGAGTGAAACACAAATTATGACTTTGGAAAATTCGTGTCTTTTGAGAAATGTAGCACGGCAACATCACTGCAAACATTTTAGACATTTAGAAAATGATTATTTTAAAAAGTATATATATCTGAGTAGTAAAATGTTTTTTTCACAAGGAAAATAAAAAGGATTATTTCAGTGAGAAACACTCTTTTTGTTCTCCCACTCCTGAATATAGGAGAGCATAACATTCATAGGCTTTCTTCCTTTGACAAAAGCTCAGTCATTGTTAAAAGCAGCAGGCAGAGAACTCACTATCACAAAATTTTGCCATCTCCTGATTCTTAAGTTTTCTGAGATGTCTGCCAAATAATTTCACTTACCTGTTGAATGTTTAAATGGTTTCATCACAAGAACTATCATATATAAAATGCATAACTACTTTTGTCACTAACCACACCTGTAGCTCCCAGTGACTGAGGCTGGTTCTCTCTGTGCCCTGACTTGCACTTCATATGTTCATCTAGCAAAAATGTTAACTGAAATAAGGAATTCAAGATGAAAACCATAGTCAAAATTAAAGTCATGAACCCCCAACTAATATAAATCAATAGCAGAATCATCACCAATTTAAAATAAAACAGAATCTGATCATAAGTAGATTGAAAATAAATGAACATGTTAAAAACAATGTTTCATAAGTAATTAGGTTACACATCTAACAGATCTGCAATTATGTTCTTTTATGACCTTGTTTCAAGACTTTTATCAGAGTATGATATGCAGCATCACGCTAGTTCTTTGGTATGTTCTGTGATTTCCACAGCTTTTACTTTTTATCATAATAAACACCTGAAATAAAAGACTTTTCCTTTCCTCGGTATTCGTAACGCAGTCAAAAATACCCTGATTTCCAAACACATCAACTCCGAATACCACAATAAATTATGAATAAAGTATAAACTAAAAAGTCACCACCATATGATGACAGACCAATAAAAAGAGATAAAAAATGCCTAGCAAATAGTCAAAACTGCAAGACAGTAGTAAGACTTTATTGGTACTAGGAGGGACCAACTTCCTTCATTATTTTATAGCCCAAATCAAATAATTCTGTATCTTCATTACCTAGGAGAATCTACACTCAAAGTGCAGAAAGATGCCGCAGGATGCCAGACTGCCATGGGTTACAGAGGTCTCTGCACTCTGAACAACTGCAAGGATGCACAGCAGCCAGAAGTTAGGACTCCCATAGAGACAAGGCAAGGAATAGCCAAAGCATGGCACCAAACATCACTTGAACCAATAAGCCTTGGCAAAATAAGAACAGGGGACAAGCAAAGGGAAAGGGTTTCCTTCTCTCTTTCTAGTTTAACACATGCCAGCTGGGGAGATGAGCCTGTATTTCCTCTCTCCCCCATCCCCTCCTGCTTCAAGAACATGCTCTGCCATCTCTTTTGAGACCAGCCAAAATTAACACATTTATAACCACACTTGGTTTTCTTATACTGGTTGCTATAGTTTTTAATTTATCTCTATCCCAAGTGTCATCTAAGATTCTTGTTGAATTATTTATCAGCATTTTTACTGCTCACCTTTGACAGACAGAGAAAATAAGATGTAAGGAGAAACTTCAATGAGACCAAAGGAAAGTAATGAAAGAAGCTAATTAAAATAAGTGAGAAGCAGATCTTCATGTTCCCCTGTTTCTGGTGAGAAGAATTGGGAGACATAGTACCCATGTTAAGGACCAGGAGGCTTTCCTAAAAATAGTATGCCTTTCAGGCAGTAAGTCTGACCTGAGTATGGCAAAAAGCAAGTACAAAGTCACAGGTGAACAAAGACCTCAAAGGTCGTATGCTGTATCACAAAAGGTTTTTTCTTCTACTAAAATAAGTTTTTTGGTTCTAAATTCACAAACCAACAGGCCATCTTTGGTACACTACAACACAGCTTTTTGGGAAATTTTCACAACTTTTACATTAAACCTCACATTTCCTATTTTGTACCTTAACAGTGTTGCACTATCGATGTGAATCCAGTTCAGCACTTGTATCTGTGGCTCAGCTGGTGTAACATCACAGTTACAGACTGCAAACGTGGTGTGCAACAGGAAGAAGTGTCCTGACAGAATGGGATAATGGCAGCTGTGGCCACTCCAAATTAGTGCCAAAGGATCATCAGACCTGTCTTGGGGCAGTATCTGAATGTCTTCAGCAATCTCAGAATATGATTCTAGAAGGAAACAGGTTGAAAGAGCTACTGCAGAGTGGCTGCTCGACACTAACTGGTCACACGGACAGTTTGATTAAACTAAACCATGAAAAAGCACTTTCTTTGTGATCAGAAGAATGTCCATCTGAGGAACTGGCACGGATTAGCTTCCAGGCATTAAATTTAAAACTTGAGTTATTCTGCAGTAACTGCTCCACACAGACACAAGCCCTTACAATGATTAACTGCATTTCACAGATGATGTCTTTTGCTAATAACATCAGTGACTTTTAGTTTTCTATGGAGACATTTCTATGAGCCTCATTTCATTAAGAACTCCTTTCACATAAGGGAAGGTTGCCAGCTGCCCCCCACCCCTGTCTTAAGTCATTCCAAATGTTTCTATCAATTTGACTTAGAGTTGTACCTCCCTAACATGCGTTTGATTGCCAGCATGGGAAAATGCAGACTAGCGCTTAATTCCTTTTTGCAGTCCTAGGAAAAATATTGACTCACCTATTACATGGTCTCTGGCTGACTGGAGAGATCTGGGTGAAAAGAGCTTCAGGCCATACATCGTATAAACAGGAGGATTTGTGTCTTTAGATCCAGCATCTAGCAGCAAAATAAGGCCACACAATATACAAAAATATACAGGTCTGCTGTAGATTATGATTTTATTGTGTCCCTGGAAGGAAAAAAAAAAAGTTTGCATTTTGTATTCATTCTCCTACTGCATGCACTGCATTAACCTAGCGAGAAGGTCAGGGGTCAGATAAAATATCTTAATGACTTACACATAATAATTAGCAATAAAAATGTTAACAAGGTATTCTATCTTCTCCAGAGAAGACTTTCAAAAGGCACAACGAGCAGTTAAGACTGACTCCAGCAATCACTTATATTTTTGAAAACCTAACCTTCTGGACATTTCAAAACTTATTAATTCCAGAAATCATCATTTGCTGTGGAGAAAAAACCCTCAATCTGTCTGAATATTTCTTTTCAACAGAAAAAGAAATAATTTTCTCTATATTACTTTTATTTTAATGAACATTTGCTTCAGGTGGCTTGACTTTTTTATAACTTTATGAAATAGAAAATTAATTTAACCTTTCATTGAATCCTGGGAAGAAAAAAAATAATAGAGCGCATCCCTGGTACAGTGTGAGGCATGGGGATGGATTTTTTTTCACCAATTTAATTTTTTTGTTTCTTTGAACCACTTGACAGCAAATCAGCGTGCCTTCTGAAGGGGGTGACACTCGTCAGCAGTTTCTGGTCTGCTTCTCATGAAGCACTTTGAAATGATGATCCAAAGGAATTAGGATGTGGAAGGAGTCTCATCTGATGTCTTTCATACACATCTCTCACACAACTGATTCCCACTAATCCTACAGAACACTGTCGTGGGGCTGCAGGCCAGGGAAACTAACAGACACTTAAGAAGAATCTTAATAGTTCCCCTGGTAGCAAGCTTAAGGGTAACTAAGACATTTTAAGCACTGATGAGTCAAAAGATTCCTGGAGTGTGAAAAGCCAGGAGCAAAGTGACAAGAATCCAAGTTTGCCTTGCATAAAGCTGCCATGCAACTGTTCTTATTTGAAAAATGTAATTTAAGTGAGTATAATAAAAGACCACAATCTTTTTTGAGTCTACTTACTGACTTGAAACTGCGGCTGTGTTTGTTTGGCTGCCAGCCAAGCTCATATGTTAAATTGCTATTAACTGATCTGCACTCTCTTTTGGGATCAATCAGTTAACAAGGTGGCAGATTACAGGGAACTGGTGGGCTTACATCGTGCCTCACATCCATGGAATATGAATCAAGTCAGGGACACAAAACCTTGCTGTTTAATCAATTTCAATTTTACTACTGCCTTTTTTTTTTAATAGGACACATGCCACAAAATAATCCATGGAGAATTATAAAGATAAAAACATGACTTGAAAAATAAAAATAATTTAAACTATTACTTTCTGGCCTTTTTTAAACTTCAGTTCATTTATTTAAAATATGAGCTGTACCTTAGGAAAAGAAACCAATAAATATGCACCTAAACAATTGCTTAATGTTTTATATCCTGATGTGCACTCCAGACCACAGTCTGTTTTATTGTGACGTTACATTCTTGTCTTACTTCTTGAATTATGGAAGCCAGTTTTACCTTTGCATGGTGATTATCTGAAGGCAGCTGGGTTGATGGGTTGATGACTACAAGCCCAGGGGTTTAACTCCACACACCCTGCAGTTCCACGCAGAATACTGACATACTCAATTAGGTTTAGAGTGTATATTTAACTCTTACTTCTAAAGTAGTTTATGGTGTGCTGGGTGAAGAACTGGATGAAGGGTGGGCAGAGCTCAAAGGACTGCAGCGAAAGGGGCCACATCTGGCTGATGACCCATCAGCAATGAAGTTTCTCAGGGCTCAGTTCTAGAGCCAGTTCTGCTCAATAGATTTATCAATGATCTGCACGTCGGAACTGAATGCACCATTAGCAAGTTTGCCGAAGACACCAAACTGGGAGGTGCTGTTGACTCTGTTGAGGGTCAGGCAGTTTTGCAGAGGGAACTAGATAGACTGGAACACTGGGCAGTGATTAACGAGATGCAATGCTGGATCCTGCTCCTAGGATGGAGTAATACTGGGCACAAGTATAAATTGTGAGATGAGTGGCTGGTAAGCAGCTCTGAAGAAAGGGACCAGCAGGTTCAATGTGAGTCTGCTGTGAGTGCCAATAGCCAAGAGGAAAAACTGCATCGGGGGTGCATCAAACACAGCAACACCAGCTGGTCAAGAGGTGATTATTCTGCTGTACTCAGCACTGGTGCAGCCCCACCTTGAGTGCTGTCTGCAGTTTTGGGCCTCACAGTTTAAAAAGGATGTGAAGGTCCCTGAAGGCATCCAGAGGATGACAACAAAGCCAGTGAAATGGTTGGAAGGAATGTCCTATAAGAAGCAGTTAAGGACTTGAGGCTTGTGTAGTTTGGAGAAGACAAGGCTGAGGGTGACCTCATTGCTCCCTACAGGTTCCTGAGGAGGGGAAGTGGAGAAGGTGGTGCTGATCTCCTGCCCCATCCAGTGACAGGATGTGTGGGAATGGCTCTAAGCTGCATCAGGTGGGAGCATTTCTTTTGAAAAGGAGGCGAAATACAGGAACTGGCTTCCTAGAGAGGTGGTTGCTGCCCCAAGCCTGTCAGTGCTTAGAAGAGGCATTTGGACAATGCTCTTAACAACTTGCTTTGACTTTTGGGCAGCCCTGAAGTGGACAGGCAGTGGCACTGCACGATCATTGTAGGTCACTTCTATCTTAGTTAGAATAGAATAGACTAATTCAGTCACTCTTACCATGCTAACTACAGTAATGTCACTTATGACTGAAGAAGCAGATTCCAGAGGTTTTCTGAAAGCTGCAGAATATGAACAAATACTACCATCCCTGTCTTTTAGGTGGTGATGGTGGGTAACAAGACAGAATACTGAAAAGGAAATCTTTCTAGAATCGTATCAACAGAAGCAAAGCAATGCAGCAGCAATGCACTCAGAAGGACAGTGTCTGCACAGCTCTTGCACTACTTGGGATGTGCTCAAGCTGAATGAGCTTCTTAGAGCACAGCAAATACTCCAGTCCCCACATCTGGGGAACATGCAACACAACACAAGAAAGAGGAACTGCTGCAAGTATTAGTGTGGTATTTCACCGTCATTTACATGCTTCATGTAAGGGGCATTATTTGGGACAGGACTGGTTTGAGGCCAACAGTGGACACCTTCTGGGAAAGAGAGGATCACTTCCCAAAAGTCACAGACAGGTGACAGATATTACATTTCATTTTTTAAGGTTTTAGAAACAAACAAACAGAAAACTAGAAGCAAAGCCCTCCTGTACCTGCCACTGAAAGACCAAGCTATGCAGCCCTTCACCAAAATGGGCATGTGGCAGCACAACTTGTTTAACGAGATATTTTAGATATTAAGGGCTCATTTTGTTTTACTAGGCAAGCTCACTAAATTTTGACATGCAAAACTGATTCAATCTTAGTGAAATTACTCCACTCTGCATTCTTGTTTAGAAGAATTTAAATAATGAAGCAGAATTCCTTTTATATTTTACATCTCATTTGTTAAAAAATCTTTTTTTTCTTCACTGATAAAAATTTCAGTGAAAGCTCTTCCTTTCCCAAAGTCTGCTAAAAAAAGTCACTGTTTTTTTCATGTCCATGTTTCTCCTTAATATGTTTCAGAAACATATTCACATCTTACCAACACAGCAGTGGTGCATCTCATATTTCTATAAAAATATTAAGACTTACAACAAAGAATAATTTCACAAATACTTCCATTTACTGAAATAGTAGTTTTGACTGCAAAGCATTTTGATGGAAAGTTTTAGAAATATCTAATGGGCTTTTTTTGTTTGTCAGTGCACACATATAAGAGGAAAAAGACAGAAGGCTTTTTTATATAAAGAAATGTGCATGTGCTCAGTTCTACAGAAAAGCTTACAGGGACAAGTTAAAAATACTTTTTAAGTGCCTTATGGGATTTATGAAACTGCCTATGGTAGCTACACAACTGAGTTAGCTATCTGCTTTGGCACATAATGGGACTGAGACAATGAATTTATGCAAGAGATTCTCAAATCTTGTTAAGACCATGACTGCAATCCTTCAAGCTCAAATGCCTTTGTAAGTTCAAGCTAGATCCCGAGCTATACAGGTGTCTTATGAGGTACTTAAAGACAAGCTCTCCTGATCCTTCTATACAGCCATTTACTAAATGTAAAACCTTGCCTAAGGTTTTTCTAAAACCTTGAAATGCACATGACAAGGATCTCTTGGATCTCTGAATTTTAATACTCTGCAGTCACCAGCAGCTTGCTTGTATCAGGTCACTAACAGCAAAATATAACACACTTTGGAATGGACTTGATTTTCCTCTCTCCACCACTCCAGTGAGGAGGCTGTTCCCAAATTTCACCATCCCAGAACCACGTACCCCTGTGTAAACAGCAGCTAAAGGCCACCAGCTCTCAATGGATCAGAACTGGAAAGGCTAAAGCTCCAGCTGACAGGAAAATTGGACTCTCATCTTACAGCAGGCACCAGTACTAAACCTGCAGCAACAGTAAATGCCAGCTCTTCCTCAAGAGCAGCAAGTGAATACATTGGTACTCAGGAGGAGTTTGGAACAAAAGCTTACAGCATCTCTAGGCACTGTGTTTTCTGAACTCACTGGATGATATTTTAAAGCAGTCTTTCAAAATGCTACAGGCTAGAGATGACAAAGTCACAAAGTTGCATCAAACAGTAACAAACTCTGCACATGAGATAGGGAAGAAGTTCGGAACCTCGTCGGCAGCTATGGATAACATAAGGCATCAGCAGCTACTCATGGATCCATGTGCAGAATTTAATTCACTGTGCAGATCTGAGGCTCATGATGGTTTGTTTCACACTCAAAAAAATCTCATCTGCATTTTCATTCATGGGCGTGATACAGATCATTCTTTAATCCCTCTGCTGTTCTGCATCCTTACATTAACACCAAGAGACATTATTCTCCTTAATTTTAATTCAATCACATGAATTATGAAACAGTACATGGAGTATCTCTTCTCACCTTCTTGTTGTCCTATTTCTGAGGTGCTTAGTAGCTCAAGCAAGCCATTACAAATACCTATTGTGTTAAAAAGCTATAATGTAGAAATTGCTAATCTTCTATTTTAGCATGGTAACATCTCCACCCTTAAAAACCCTTAGTGGAAAAGCTTTCTAAATTTTATTTCTATTGGAGTTTGTATAGTGCACCAAAAAGTTTGCAAGAGAATATCCCTAATGAAGTTTTAGGAAAGAAAAGGAAGATGGGAATACACTTATTGTTACTTTGTTCCACTGCTGCATGACTTACATAATACAATACAGTGAATAACATTTGTAATAGTACTGTGAGAACCTGAAATTAAGACCTGGATTCTGCACAAAAAAATGTTCTGTTTAAACACTACCTTGTGTTTAATAGTATAAAAGAATATGGGCTGGATAGGTTTAAAATGAAGTTTTGATTAAACTGCTTGCCACCCACTTTAAACAAACATACACATTACTAATGTCTGATTAAGTGCAAACTATCTGATTACAGTTCACATTATTATATCTAGACAAATGCCAGTTGAGCTGACAAATTATATTATTTCAGTCACAGGACCCCCCCAACTTTTCACTGAGGTTAGAATATTCCTTTAATGTGTTGGAATATTCCTTTAATTATTTCCTTTGATTGAAAATATTACCCTACAATGTGTAAGTTGCTGTTTATTACCTTTCTCTACTTTTTATGCAGACAAGTATTTCCTGTGAATGCATTACAACTAAAACCACCATAACTTCACCCCTTAATAAGTGGCACATGGAAAAGAAACTGAGAATCTTCTGAAATCCATCTAGTGAAGTGTGTAGCATACATACATAAATAACATCAGTTTCAAGTTCAGCCTGTATTTCTAGCCTCTAAACTGGCAAAAATAATTGCTCCCTGCCGAAGGAAACTGATCCAGCAGACCTGAAGTTTTCAACATGTCATTTTTGAAACCTGAGGGAAGAGAGGGTATCCTCAAAAATATTCAAAGAGCGAAAAAAGAAACATAAGTAACTAGTATCAAGTGTAAAAAAAAGAAAGAGGCATTATGACCACTGAAATGTCTTCCAAGATCCATAAATCAAAAATGCTGAGACACCATGACAGGTGGAGTGGTAAGGCTGCAGTTGTAGGATGATGCCCCTAGAATGGTCCTATAATAAGGACAGACTCGTGTAAAGAACCGGTTCTTTGCAAGGTGGTTGGCATCATCAGAGTTTAGTTTCTTGGATATTGAAAGAAAGAAAGAAAGAAAGAAAGAAAGAAAGAAAGAAAGAAAGAAAGAAAGAAAGAAAGAAAGAAATAAAATAGCAATCAGCAAGGATCCTTACATCCTGCATTCACCCAAAGATTTGGCCATTTCTTCAGGACTCAAGCACAGAAACTGTGGCCATTTTGTAATGAAAGGAAAACACCTGTGCCATTTGATGAGCTAGTAATACTTTTAATAAATAAATCTTCAGTAGCAGATCTAAAAAAATAAAAAGATCAATCCCCAATCTCAAAAAAAAAAAAATCCCAACTGAGCAACGACTCAGTTGCTAATCTGGAACTTCTGCTCTTTTTTGTCTGTTTCTAGAGGAAAGCAAAGAAAAGGTTTGTGTGATGTCACAGGATTGAACACCAGCAAGACAGTCCAGATGAATTTTTTACTGCACATATTAACTTAAAGAAAAAGCACTTTTCTAATATCAGTGATAAATTAAAATAGCTTAAAAATAATTAAACCTAGTACAAAGTCTTGAAATCAGAGACGACTTTTTCTTTTTCATAAATCAGCTAGAAGAGCAAACAAATAATACCTGTGTTGCACTGAACAGTCAGCTGTTTCACAGTACACAAATTATAATAAAGGAGAAAAACTTGTTTTACTGACTGAAACTTACATGTATTGGCGAAGCAGGATCAGGCTGAACACTCTAAAAACAAAACAGAAAAAAGATGCTTGCTTAAAAGATTTTGTCTTCGTAGAAGTTAGAAGAGAATTCAGCAATTGGCTATGATCTTGAGTCCTACCTTGAGGAGAGAATACTGGCAGCTGGCCATTACGAGACAGAACAACAGAACCCAAATGTCTTTACAGAAGCCTTGGTTCAGAGTCAGGAATCCAAGAAGTGAAACAAGAACTACTAGAAGGACAGCAAATACATTCTCCTTTATATCTTCTGTCCTATGTGAATAAAAGTGTTGGAGAAGTACAAATATTTATAGATTCATTAGAACAAGGCAGGTGCATTCGTAGTTGACATGAACTGTCAGTGCTGCAGCTATCAGAATTTACTGGATCCCGTAACTGCGTTTCCGTGTTCAACAGTATTTCATCCCATGCCAAAAACCTTATCCAAAATGATAGCTAAAATGTATAGAAAAAAAGTCATATGCACTGAAGTCTAATATCCCTTCCCATATCACCTCCCAGTTAGAATTCCACAATGGGGATGATCTGAATTTAGGAAAGTGTATGCTTATAAAAGCACAAACCAAAAAAAAAAAAAAAAAACCAAAAAAAAAAAAAAAAAACCAAAAAAAAAAAAAAAAAACCAAAAAAAAAAAAAAAAAACCAAAAAAAAAAAAAAAAAACCAAAAAAAAAAAAAAAAAAAAACACAAAAAAAAACAAACAAAAAAAAAACCAAAAACAAAAAAACCCCCCACATTAACAACTACAAATAAAATCAAATACCCAAACACTTTTAAATGAGGAAATAAGGCATTCCATTAATGAAAAATATACATCTGACAGCAAAGAACTGGATCAAAGACCATATTTGTCATCTGATGTTTTATTTGTTTTATCTGTTCTATTAGAATGTGGAAGCTGAGATAACAAATAATGTTAATATTCAGACTGTAACAAAAGAGCTTATCAGCAGAAAAGATTTCCATGCAATTGAAACACAGAGATAAGACACCACAGACAAGAAAATACCTGCTCTGGACTTAAAGCTCCCTGACATGTAGCCTGATTTCTGCAGCAGGTAAAACTGCCATCTGAAATTTCTGCTGTGGAACCCATGTTAACATATATGGCACAGCACCATCACCAGAAATAGAGACCAATAAACTTGAACTGAAACAGAGGCAGCAGCTGAAAAATCTCCACCTGAACAACATTCTATAAATTATTTTCTTTTTTTAAAGATTGGAGTACCTGCGACCCTTCTACTTCTGATTTTCTCATCAGAAATCCTTGGATCTGTAACATCTGCGCATCGAATTACAGACCAGTCTACAAGCCTGGTATTCACATGAATCAGTCTCTACTTGAATACAAAGGGTAGCAAGAACCACTGAAACTAAAACTAACCCTGAACTTCAACTTAAAGCAAAAACACCTTTATCTACTCAACCTGAAAGTAAGACACTAACACAATTTTCACTTTTTCTGTCTCTAGTGGTCAGCATTGCTTTATGGACACGCAGAGCCACCCACTGTAACACTACATAGAGCAGCTTTAGAAAAAAAAGCTTACCTGTCCAACAATGCCAGCAAGGCAAGACGATCATACCAGACTTTAATCCACTTGCCAGGGAATATAACAAATCTGTAAAACTGCCTGTTCAGCTTCCGTTGTGCTGAAGAACATGAAGAATCCTCAGGGTCTTGGCTGGGCTGCTATAAAAACAAACCACAAATACACAAAACTCTCTCACACTCACATACAGCTGCCAGCAAAACAGGTGTTGAAAAGGCCAAATTTACAGGAAGTATCAGATTTTTTTTTTTTTGCTAAAAGGAGTAGTGGCAGCATATTAGCAAATTTATTTTCTTAATTTTAAATAGAATCAAAAATATCACGCCAGCTTAATTATTGCAGATGGACAGAAGCTATATTAATTATGGAGCTCAACAGTGACAATATGCTTTAAAAATTAATACTAAATACTCATTTAAAAAGTAATTATTTTTTAGTCCAGATTGTCTTGTCTACAGTATCTTTTTGAAGATTTTCCCATGTATCGGGCTAATTACAGCACAACACAAAAACACGACAGGACAAATCCTTCTTTTTAAATTAAAAAAAAAAACAAGTAGGCCTTAAGGCCTGGAGGTGTGACTTTTCATCCAGAACACAGCTTTGTTTTTCTTTCCTGAGATGCTTTGAATACCACATCAGGTGTGCCTCCTCAAGAGCAGCAAGGGGAAGAAAAAAATTGCAAACAAGCACAAATAGCATAAACAGCACTAATTTAAGAGTCTCTAATCTTACCATCATAATCATAAATCCATCCTTTTGAATATTGCTTTTACCAGATTCTAAGGCCTTTTCCAACTCTTCTCTACAACTCTCCTCCAACTATCTACAGACCATCAGCCAAGTCTGCAAAGCTAAACAACAGAATAAGAAAACCTCTGCAAAGCAGTGATTTCTTTCCAAGGTATACCATTACTGATGTTACGGAGGGGGAAAAATTACTTATTTTTCTTTCAAGAAGATGAATTTGCGATTTCAAATCACTGTGAAGTCCAGTGGTTTTCAACCTCCTCCTAGGCAGCCTTTTCCCCACCCCCCCTTAAAGATAATTAATCAACAAATATACTTATTATGGAACTGTAAGCAATGTCTACATTAGAGTTATTTATGTGTCCTGGGTTACAGTGTATTTTATTACCATGAGCTGTTGAGACCAGGTGTAGCGATGTTCCTCCCCTCCTCCCTCCGGACTATCTCCTGTTAATGGGCCCATCAGTGCCTTGCCCCATGACTCACCATCCCATTGTGAGATGCTCTGCCCAGGGGGAAGGAGCCAAGCATTCCCACCGGGATAAAATCTGGGGTTTGGAACAGCACAAAGAGCCTTACCCACTGGGATCCCATAGGACAAGAGCTACACAACCACCACTGGACTTTCCGAGGAGGACCAGACCTTCTTCTACAAGATCACTGCTTCAACAGAACCACTTAAAAGAGAACTGCAGCTACCACCAAATCTGACTGCAACCAACACCCTGCTCAGCAGGGTGCCAGGTCGTACCCTGNTCCATTCCAAGGGGGGATCCTGCCTTCCTCAGCAGACACCTGTCTTTCAAACCAAGACATTATGTTAGATTAACTTTCCTAGTCAGGGAAGGGGATTTCTGTGTGAAGTAACTGATCATTTAATTATAACTGTTAGCAAAACACAGTTTTTAAAACAACCTGTTCACCTGAACAAAGGAACTGTTAAATTTTTTATCAGAATATTGGAATAATTTCTAACTTTCGCTTTCCAGGAAAAGGAATTTTACACATAGTTTACACACGACAATGTGTTCCTGTGCATCAGCTGGGAAACAACTCGCTGATATCCTCAGCCTGCTGGCAAACATGAAGTGAAACAGGCTAGCATAAATTCAGGTTTAGGCATTTTACCTCATGCCTCCAATTGGCTAAAAGTGTACAGCCATGCCGGGCCAGGGAGTTCAACTGCTAGCAGTGCAGGAAAATCCCTCATGTTTCTGAGCATTGAGACATTCAAGGGGATGCTGGGCTGTTTGGCATTCTTTACTTTATTAATAATTCCAAGTGATTTAAAAGCCGTGAGACCAATTGCAGCCCTTTCACTATGCTGACTTTGAAATCTGAAGGTAGTTTATGTAGTCCAAATTTTAATATTTTTACTACTACTTTAAAAAGTAACTTAAACATGGGGTTGGGGCATTTTTAAAGAAAAAAACATGTTTTAAAATATTACAGTTGCTAATACTGGCACAGTTTTGTTTCTCTTGGGTCCTGTTACCCAACAGAAAGTAAAGCAAAACTCCGTCCACTGCAGTCATTAACTGCACACATCTAATGTAGATTGCTTACTATAACTAGATAAAAAAATGAAAACAGTGGCAGAGAGTTCACTAAAAACACCCAAGGATCTGATCACTGAGTCCGCAGAACAGCCTAATGCGTCTTTAGCTGAGTGCATAAGTGAGCATTTTGGCTCCTGAGGAACTGTAATCTTTGGATGAAATCCTCTGTGTGAGGCTTGTAGTGCTTGGGCAGGAGTCAGATTTTTGATCTGGACTTGGGAAACTCTCTGACCAGCCCTGAGCAAGTCACTCAAGTCTAACTGTTTCTCCTATCAAAAAAGACTTATAAAAATTCACTTCATAAATTTATATGGTGTCAGAGACAGCCTGAAGCCCTAGCTTCATTGAAATCAATGACAACACTTTTCCTGACTTACGTAGGATCAGAATTTCATGTTTAAGAAAAAAAACTCAGAAATCAGGAAGTTCTGAAATTACTGCCTGGCTTGGCTACAAACTTGCTATGTGACCCTGAGGAGCAGTCTTCCCAAAAGAGAAAGAAGAAATGACAATTGTTGTCTCATTTACAGGCAGTTTACAAGACTATAAATATCTGGAAAACATCTGAGCCTTTGGATGGAAGACACAGTCCAAATATGAAAGACACTATTTGGGACAATTTACTGATTTTTAATTTAAAAAAGTTCCTTTATACAAGTTTGTTCTAGCTTTATGTTCCTGTGTGAAATCTAAGCTGAAAGGCAATTAACTGTCATTTTAATTTTATTCATAAATATCAAGCTAGCATTTGCCATGGCAGAGAGAAAGTCAAGGGTATTATAAAAAGAATTGTAAAAACAGATTATAGCCCTAAGTCACAGACCCCAAACACTGTAAAGTTCATGTCTACATAAGACCATGCAAACTGAAGTCTGAGGGCCTTTTTCTTTTACTAGCTGCATTGAGGAGCTGACTTCAACATTCCACAGCAAACATTCAGAGGTCTGGTTGCCCAATTCAGAAAAGTGAAACCAGACATGAGGTTTTATGACAGCAATGAATCTGGAATAAACACTTCATACTATTAAAATCTGGTGGTGTGTCTAAAATCCTAACAGCTGTGTCCTCTTCCAAATGAAATATGATTGAAGATAGAAGATGAACTTTTTCAGTGATGGAGCCTTTAAATACTCCCCTAGGACACTACTCAGTGTCAGTAGAAAGCAGCTGAGTTGCATCCATCAACATAAAACACATCTTCTCCCATACGAGCAATACCAGAAAAAGCAGTATAGCAAAAACAAAATTGTCTCAGGAACAAGCCTGCAGCATTTGTTTATTGAGCAGTCCATCATGATGCTAGAAACTCAGATATTACAATGTACCCGTGGGTTTTCTGAAAGGGTCCTTCTGGCCACCATCAGTAGGAGCTGCTGCTGAAGCGCACTCGCTGCTTGATCCCCAGAAGACGGTTCTTGGCTCTCTGAAGTGGTAGTACTAGAGGAGCTGAACTGTATTTCACTGTGCACAGAGGACAGAAAGGAAAGAGACTGTTTTAAGCAGCAATATTTTCCTAATATTTATGAAACATTACAGGAGAAAGCCTGTAATTACACTACTGGTTGGCTCACAGGACTTGGGAACCTTCCACCTTCATATCTGAAATCTAGCACAGACCCACAAAGCAGTTAACACCCAAATTCAGATACACTTGATTTACTACATCTACCACAGAGAAAGAGATACTTCTGTATCACAGCTTTTCTCATCCTGAGATGAACACCCTCAAGGAATCACACTTCAGAAGTACCTTTTTCTGTCCATTGACAATTCAAGTTTAGAGATGCACATCTACAGAGCAAAACTGCAAAGCAGATACTGCAGAGATCCTGGAATAGCTTCCAACAAGCTCACTTGAGTACCAAGCTAGTCTGGTTTCACCTGCACTGAATTCGCTGAGTACCCATTTACCCTGCTGAGAATTCAGCCTACAAGAACTTCCTTCTGCCGTAGCAAGATAATACATGAGCTAATTGACATAAGGCTAGCTCCGATATCCTCCATACTGAGTGTAAACTCACCCTGGGAAGGCCCTGAGCAAGATACCATTTATTGTTTTTCCTCACATTTACTGCTTTGTGTTGTAGGTACAGCACCTAAACACTTGAAAAAATCCCCACTTAGAGCAGCAGAGCCTGTTGGGTTGTGGACATGGTGTGTTACCATGACACGACTGACTGGGTTTCAAAGAGAACTTCATTGAAATGAAATAATTGTTACCTGGGGAAGAGATCTATTGTGAATACTTCTTTCTAATTCTTTTCCAAGTGAGATTTATACATCAGGCGCTCTGCTCCAAGCTCATTGCCCCACTGCCTCTGGATACCTGCCTTGGGCTCTTACTACTTTTGTATCTACATGAGGTGAAAGCACTTAAGTGCTCATGCAAGGTAGTCAATATCTTTTGTTCTTATTTTGCATAAAGACAAGCAGGAAGAAACTAGAGCAATCTGCCTACAGTCAACCAGAAAGCCTATGGCACTGCAAAGATTAAAACTCTCCTCTTGCATACCCTACACTTGCCCCAAAGGCATCTTATTAATTTTAGTTAACTCAACTTTCCTTGACTTTGGTTGCCAGTTCCCAAAGGCTGCCATGTAACCCTTGTTAAGGCATTAAAATTGTGGCTGTCCTGCATGTAACTGGCTGTTAACTTCAGCTAATGGAGTGGTTAGCATTGTTCTGAAACACGTGTTCACTGTCTGGATTACTTAAAAGAAGGGCTGAAGTGTCACACCAACAGGTTGAAATGCACACACTCTCCTCCCTCCTTCCAGGATTTGCTAGCTCTGCCTGGACCAACAGGAACATGATCAGCCTCAGGATGTCACCAGAGGAACCATCCTGCTTCTGGTATCTGAGCCAGGTAGTTTATGTTTTCAAAGCCTTGATTGCTATCAGGCTTGAATTCCAGACCTGATATTCACCATCTGCCACTCCAGCAGAACTCTCAGCTGAGTAGAAATGAGAGCACCCCATGCTCCTGACCCTAATGGCTTCCTCTGCACTCCACACTCCTCCTGCTACAGACAGCAGCATGATCTGCTCCACAGAGTCAGGAAAGCTGTCATGTTCCCTTTGGACAGTACTAGCAAATGAGAACATGGTACAACACAACCCACTTGATGTCCCAGCCACAAGGCAGCTCTCTGTAAGAATCATCTCCTTTGTCAGCAGTTATTAACAAAACAGTACAGAAGGGATGGGCACTCGTCCAAGATCTTGGATCACAACCAGAAGATTTAAGCAGGAAGAAAGCGGAGGAAGCCTTGAGGAATGTCTCCCAGGAGTAAGATTCCCACAGATAGGGACTACAGAACAACGTTGTCCAGTCAGAAGGAAGGCAAGGGATTTTTTGTTTGTTTCCTCAGGATGAGCTGTCCCATTCCTTGTCATTGTGGGCGCAACCCTGAGTCTCCCTGTTCACAGCAGGAAAAAGGCCAATGTAGCCCAGGCTATGCAAGAACACTAGCCTGGGAATTCCTGCCCAAAAGATGACTCAACAAAACGGCAGAGGAATAGAACAGTGGTTGCTCGCACCTTCCTAAACAAAGAGTCAATCTTCACTAAATTTCTGCATCTGTAGCTGTCTTTCTACAAAAGCCAAAAGTATTTTGAGATCAGACCACATCTTTTATCCCACATTCACCAAAAATGGAAATGGCAGAAGGACAGACGGATGGAGCAGAGTACCAGGGAAGTCTCTCCGTTCTTAAAAATCAAAAATCTTTTTCTAATAAGACTTATTCCAAGAATAAACTTAGGAGATCAAATCATCTCCCACCAGACTTGAAGTAAACTAAAAAGCCAATAGTCTGTTTTGTGTTTACAGAAAAAATTCACAGCTCCACCTATCAGTAAGTGGCAGAGGAGAGCACAAGCAGCCAGGACACTGACTGTGGAAAAGAGTCAGAAACTTTATAAGCCTGAAAAGGCAATTAGGGCAGAGAAGTTGGGAAGGCAGAGCTAGCAAAGCAACAATTCCAAAATCAGAATCTGTCATCTGGCAGTCATCAGCCTCATCTCTCTGTATCTTCTTATTCTCTCCTCATCTTCCATTTCCTTCAGCTCCTGTTTGCTGTTTTTGTCTTCCTTATCCTTATTTTCCACACAACCTCCTTCTGACATTCACTTGCTACCTCCAATGATGAACTGCTTGCACAGCTACTTAGAAACTGTACATCTCATCTGATGACATTGCTATCACACTGACAGCAAACACCAGTAAGAAATGCAATGATGGTGTTTGTGTTTTTGTAAGCCTATAAACTAGATTCTATAAATTTATTACCATATATAAATAGGAGCAAACACTCCCTAATCATAAAATCATTATAACGGAGCTGATCGCAGTATAACACGGAATCTTGCTAAATAGAAAATCTGTTCATTTGCAGAATCAAATTAATATTATCAAGATCTATCACAGTAAACTGCACTGCTAATGTAAGCAAAGGTATAATTGAACTAAATTTTGAATAATAAATTATTAACTAAAAATATCTTTGATAAACATACAACCCACACAGATCAAATTCAAAAGCTACACAGCACCCTCTACTGATAACTGGGTATAAAAACCAGGAATTTTTTTTTCTGGCTCATAATCCCATTTTGTAAGAACACTCAGTAAGCATAAGGTAGTGGAGCAATCATAAAACACATAGAATGTTTTAGTATAACCACATAGCACCGGAAAGGTCTTCCTTCTCCCTCTCTGTTTAGCCTGTTGCCTTACACCACCGACAACTTGGCCCAAGCCATTCAGATATAACCCAGCCTAAGTCATCCCCTTTGTTAGGACTAGTTAGCCTTGGGTCTGAACCCCTCTCAAGGTAAGCTCATTATACAGGCATACTGAAAAGAATTCCCTGTTAATAAAGCTGTTTTGCAGGTTTCAGCTAAATTTCATTTTAACCTGCATGCTGGAGAAAGGACAGGGAACCTTGCAGCCAACATCACAATAGTCGCAATAACCAAGCACCTTCCTCTTGGTCCTCACATGCTTAAAACTAGAAAGATTTCACTAGACTGCCTAAGACAGCTGTCTGGGTCACTACAGAGCTTACAGTGTGCAATAAATATCAATAGCAATAATAAATAATACAGCTGAAAGCTATCTGTAATGGTCCCTAAAATACTGCCCTTAGGTGATGGTAAGCAACTGTGGCCGTGAAGAGCCAGAGGGCAGCTCAGAGTCAGAAATGTCTCCTCCTGCACATCCAACAAGCAATCACTTCTGGGGTACTGGTCTGAGGTGCATCCAAAAGCCCTTGCTGAACTGAGACCTGAGCAATGTGGTTGTACAAGATCCAGCTAGTGCTGTCAACACAGCAGGAACTCAAAACACCCATACCTTTGTGCTCTTTCAAAACAGTCACTTTGTGGCTCAAATGTAGCTGTCTGAACTGATGTTGCTCATTAGGTCTCCACTAGAAAGCTGCCAGCACCAATCTGACCAGAGCATTGCACAGTTGAAGACTGAGACTAAAGCCACTAGTTGTGGATGCTGCTTCTTTTAAGAAAATGATTTACAGTTCCCAAATAACCAAATAACAAGACTTACACTAAAAAGCAACTGAGAGCACACAAGAAGATTGAAATATGCCAGTGATAGCTGCATTAGGAGTGGATAATTACGTGACAAATCCAATCACAGGAAACATAGAAAACAACTCAAAGAGGAAGCACTCTTCACTTTTTTGGTAAGACCATTAGCAGTTTCCTAAAGAGTAAAATTAATTCAGAATGTGCATCTTAACTTTCTTCAGTGCTTACATCTGATAGGAGCTCAAGCTAAAGACAAAATCTTTCTTAAATCTTGTTCATATTTTGCTAGTTGTACAAATGTGTACTTATACACATTTTACTAGAGGATTTGGGAACAATTTTTAGCATTTGTTTTAACTAGCAAAAATAACACCCCTAATGACAATAAGGCAGAATATCTGAGTTTACAGAATGTGAAAGCTGCATGTGGTGATATACTGACATAACAGGCAGGAAAGATAAAAGATCACTGTTGAAGTGTTGCAATAGACTACAAAATAAGCAGTGGTACATATTAAGTCAGCTACTGCAGATGGACAGAAAGGCCTTGTAAAGCACGTTCCCAAAGGCACTGTGGTTAATATGAAGGCAGGAAGTGATGAATGCCTTCTTACTCGAATGTTAAGAATGGGGTCCATTCAATACACTCTTACTTCCCAGTATTCAGATACTTTTATTTTGCTAACAAGCATGTAAATTGATAATTTGCAAGCCTATTACATTTCAAAGCAAAGATAACACATACTGTTTGTTTTTAAAGTTTTTAGTACATTTATCTAATAAACTAGACGATGCATTTTGAGAAGATGCACCTTATTGGAATTAACGCATTAATAGCATTCATGGTTGTGTTATCTCCAAAATACTTAAGAAACATTCCTTTTAGCTCTCCTTGTGGAAGGGCAGGGGATGGAATAGAAGCCAGTCCCAACACCTGAAGGACTCCATAAGCTCCTAGTCCTGAGCAGGATTTTGCTGCCATCATGTGGCAGCACGGTCCCCTCTCACCTCTGAGTCTCATTCTGCTGAAAACACTTGTGTCCCTGCCTAGCGTTCAGTGAAAGAAGGGCTAAAAACCCCCTACACAAATAAAGGAAAGGATTTTAACTGGCCAAGCTTAACACAAGGGTTTCCTCCTGCCCCTTGCAAGCCATCAGCAAAATGCTACCGAGTTTGTAAAGAGTACTTTTCAGAAAAATCCATGGCTTCATTACAATACAAACATTACCATTTTCAGTGCACACACACTGCTCATTTCTGTGTTCAAGAGCACTATGCCTTGGGGAGAAGCTCATCTGAAATCACCAAACCCCAAAGAGGACTCTATAATATTTGTCGCATCCATTTCAAAACATGCTCAGCTGCAGAACTGCACAACCTGACAAGCAGCATTAAGAAATCTTTAAGATTCAGCAGCTTATTACAAGAGCAGTGGGGGATTGTGTCATTTGGGTCACCTTGCTGAGAAATACAAAGATGTTTTAGTGACACGCTTTTTGTCATTCTAAAACAACATTTTGAAACACTAAAAAAAAAATCTACTCCTAAGTTTACTCTCTCCTATGAGGAATAACCTCAAGGGTTCAGGGAATTTTCCAGCAGTGAACATACTAAAGTATTAGTGGATTTATGAAGGAGACATATAGAACCACTAAGGCATTCAGATAGACTTTCATATAGTATAACGCACTCAAGCAGCTTATTTTGGGATGAGAATGTAAATCAAATAAGTTAGCTCATTGATCTGACATTCTCTCTTTTGCCCAGGGCCAGAAACACCAGCACTCTGCAGCTGTACTGACAGGTACTTTAAATTATTTTTTTAGTACTTGTTAGTCACTAGTTTGCTGCAAATAGTTTTATAAACTTTTGGCCCTGATGATGCCAAAAATAAAATCATTCTCAAACAAAAATATCTAAGCAATTTTTTTTTAAATTGAGGTCTTCATCTGTACTGCAAAGCATTTTAGACTTTAGCTATAACACAGCTTTTTAGAAGCCTGGTTTCAGTGTCAGAACCTCATCTAAAAACAGTGAGGAGCTCAGAGGATCAACTGCTCAGACAGAACACGCAAAACGCGATATGAATGCAAGATTGTACTAGTATGGTTGAATCATGTGGAGTAATGAAACATACATGAATATAATTTTATCCTACATAAAGTGGTATTATTTTAATAACTTTACAAGTAAATTAAAAGATATATGACCAAGAAAGCAGGATAAGGCTCAGACCGGAATAATTATTTTTTTAAAGGTATAGAGCAAGTTGCATTTTATATATAATTGATTCTAAATGAAAACCCAAGTGTCACACAGCAAGGAGAATCTACACCTAAGATAAAGGTGCTTTTTGCTAAGAGCTGGACAATCCTTCTTTCTGCTTATACTGGTTTTGGTTGGGGTAGACTTAATTTTCTTCATAGTAGCTGGTATGGAGCTATGCTTTGGATTTGTGTTGGAAATGGTGTTGATAACACAGGGATGTTTTAGCTATTTCTGGGCAGCCCTTACACATAGCCAAGGGCATTTTCTGCTTCTCACAGCACCCCATCAGTGAGATGTCGGGGGTGCACAAGCAGCTGGGAGGAGACAGAGCCAGGACAGCTGACCCCAGCTGACCTGAGGGACATTCCCTGCAATATGGCACTCAGCATATAAATCTAGATGAAGAAGGAGGAAAGGAGGATGTTCGGAGTGATGGCATTTGTCTTCCCAAGTCACCAAGACTCAGGGCAAGCAGGTGTTCAGCCACCTCCAGGAAAGCCAGGCTCCATCACATGTTCCAGTGACGCACTTCAGAACAGATTCAGATGGTCTTTTTGTACTAATTTTTAACATAATCCATGAGCTAGGAAGAGAGTTTATACTTTTGTCTTGTCAAAGCCTGTCACAAAGCAATTTACAGCTAGAAGTGAACTTGGCAGAGTAATGGGAGCATCAAATTTAGATGCATTTAGCTCAGCAGGGAACCCATTCCACTGGGACTGCTGGCAAGAGGTGTTGCTGGCAAGCCAACAGACAAAATCGGGGTCAGGGTAATTACACTGACAATAACTGGGGACTTGATTAACTACCTGCTAATGTTTAAATAATTTACCAAACTCAGTGACAAGAATCACCCACCAAAGTGGGAATTAATACGGAAAAGGAATTATCTAGTTTTGGTGATCATTACAACATAAAAACCTCCTCTAGATTTAACATGGCTGGGTTTTCAAATCTTTTAAAAGCTGGACTGCTAGACAAGTGAGAGACAATTTGGCAACAGACAAGTACAGAGACAATCTGAAAAAATTCTAATTCTCAGTAACCTTTAATAGAATTAAGGGATAATTTTGTAAATTATTAATAAGAAAGTGTTTAAGAAGCTCTACTACATTTAAGAAGCTCTGAAAATTTTCCAGGACGAGGACTGCAGGTACAGGTAATATTAGGACAACTGCTATAGTTGAAAAAGCCAACAATAAAACTAGAAAACAAACAAAAAACAAACAAACAAACAAAGACAAAAAATAGAAACTGATGGAATATATATTAACATTGATAAACTGGAGAATACTCCAAAGATCATCTCACAATACTGCAGAATCAGAAAGAGGTGGTGGACCACTGATATGTGACAAGACAAAGTCTAATTCCCTTTAACAGTATTGCTTGCAATGTCAAGGAATCTCTGAAGGAAGAAATCACAGACTCCTTCAGCTTTGGACATCTGCTTTCCCTGACACATTGTAATGCATTGTTATTCATCTAGCCCTTCCTAAGCAAAGGAAAAGCAGGAAGCACACAAAAACAAAGAACAAAAATAAAACCATAACACATCCTCACCTCTGTGACAGAGTGACATTGTTAAGATCTTTAATTATTTGTGGAAAATTAATTTCAGATGCTATGCCAAGAAGATAAAATGTTTATGGGCCATAGGAATACTACTTTAATTTCAGTTCCTAGTAATCTGATGTGAAATGCTTAAGCCTACAAACAGAGAAGACAATAGCAGGACTCAATAGACAGAAATAGCAAGTTATAATTTGAATTGAAGATCATTAAGCACTAGTTGTCTGCTTCAAGGCTTTCTTTAATAACTTTTTTTGACTAATATTTAAACACCTTCTTCAGTTTTCATAAGACTGTTAAAAGATAGTTACCTATGGCCAATTCATAAGGCAATTACCTTCCACTTGACAAACTAGCCAGAGTTCAGACCCTCTCCAGTCTAAACTCCTTCCCCTTTCACAACTGCAGCGTTACCCAGAAGCATCACAGCTCCCAGACACCAGCAACGTGTCTGCTGCCTCTCCCAACAACACCCACAAAGCAAGAGGCCGCTTGCCATCCTCTATCCTGGCTCAATTCTCCTCACAAAGAAGCACACATCAGGGCACATTCCACTCAAATCCACAAAGTGGTTACTCCACTTGCTCAACTCAGTTTGACATTTTCCCCTTAGGAGCAGCTTAATCTTAACAATATAAAGCAAGCATGATTGGTGAAAAGTGTTTTAAGAGGTCATACACATCTACTGCAAACCTTTGTATTGTTCTCTATGCTTATTCTAAATTCTGAAATCTGGGCTCCACAAGATCAAAAACCTACCCTCTCCTGTGAAAGGAGGATGCAACCTCTTTTGGCTAGGCATAATTTTCTCCTGCATCTCTTGACTCGTGAAATCTAATTTGGACAGCTCACTAATGAATTTAGACACCAGGCCTAAAGCTATTGGTTGTTTCTGCACCATTTCAATTGCTCATGAAGGTGTACTGTCAAAATCATTGTCTTCTCCTTAGTTAACTTTTTTATGGGCTGGTAGATAAGTCAAGCTCATCTCAGAGGTGCTTTCTGTGTCTCTTTTCTAACATCCCTCCATAACAGCAGCATCTCCTGTTGGTATGGACTACTCTCACGACGAACATCTCCACCAGAGAGGGCCCACCCTCAAGAGGGTAATTTTTGTAAAGGACCCTCTACAGACAGACACACAAAAGAGACTAAGTGAAGCACTTGCTGATTACACCTTGTGCTTTATTTCATCCTATTTGCCTTTTTCGTCAGTAATAAACTTTCCTTCACTCATCATTTGGTTTATCTTTAGCAAAAAAGAAAGTAACCTGACACAATTGATGAGCAAGCTTGCAGGTGGGGACAGGGGAAAAGGGGAGGGAAAGATGCCTCATTTCTGAACTGTCCTTAAAGCAGGTTTGCTCCTCTATTTTCTATATGCTATAAGTGATCTGTATCGTCTAAATAAAAGACTACTTGATGATAAACACTTGAAGAAAAAAACCTTCTTCCCATGCTACCCTTCAACCTACTTACAGGTGGTAGAAACCGCCCATTGAACAAATAGCTCTCACTAATCTCTCTGGCCTAGACATTACGAACTGCCCCTGCAAAAACCAGCTTAAGCATATTTCATGCTTCCTTGTCCCCCTTTCTTATTTTTCATATTAACTTCTGGCAGTTTCCTTCAAGCTGCTCTCTTCTTGGAAAAGCTCGTGTTCTGGCTTCTCACTGACTGCCACATAGAAACAGTCCTGGGAACCCACTCCTCTTTGCTGATCTGTTCTATTCCCTGGTCTGAACTGTCGTTATACTCTGAGATTTCCAGCAAAGGTGCTGGTCTTAAGAAATTACATGCATGTAAATACCTGCAAAGAATATCTGAACATGCTTTTGTTAACAGGACTGAGCAGACCCCTTAAAAATACACCTCATACCTTAAGGCCTGCAAACCACAGCTAAAAAACAGCGCTTAGCATAGGAAGACAGAGATGTCACATAAGCATCTAGCAAAGGCAGATTCAGCATGACTTCTTACATGAGAAGGAAGATTGTCCCTCCTTTGATTAAAAACTAATTAATTGCTAAAAGTCAGTGGACAGAAGACTATTTCTGAACTGAGGACAGATTCAACTTCACACTCATAGGAAAGGGGAGGAGAAGCGTGTTCTGTCCAAGGTGAAACAAAGAGTTCCAAGAAATAAATAGAACCAAAGTAAAATGTTTGATTTTTTTAGGTCAAAACTGAACTCTACCAGGATAGGGGGTTTATTTTGCTAAAGACAGACAGAACATTTCTGCTACTCATTTTTTTTCTTTTTTTTACTCTTTTCCCACTGACAAATAAAAGCATTATTCTCATGTCTCTTATACTAGCATTCTATTTAAAATGCTAACACTGTTTTTAACATGGTCCCAGGTTTTTCAAAAATCTCCACTGAAAGCCAAACACTTAAAGAACAATATTTGCTATTAAAAAAGACCATTCTCACTCCCTCACTCAACTTCTCCAACTGCTGTAAAACAGTACAAAAACCAAAATCATTTCCTAAAAATACTTAAGTACAGCTAAAATTATTTTTACAGATATGCAAACAACAGATCACATGGAAGAGTGTGGAAACCACAATAATAAATACGGGATTTGTATGGCTCACTCCAAAAAGAACTTTTGAAAAAAGAAAACAGTTTGGATGACTCATCGGAGCAGCAAATTATCATTAAAGATTTAATGCAAGGTGAAAGGCTCTGCTGCTAGAATCCACAGGTCAGTGACTGACACAGCACTAAAAATTTTCAAAGAATGCAACAGGTACAGGAAGCAAACAAGATAAGGTTGAGAGAGAAGGCCCACTTACTTTGTTTTATTTACAATTTTATTTATAATAGCTACACTTGACTTTGGCTGTTCCCAGAAAGTAATTAAAGCCAAGCGGATAGTTCCGATTTTCATTTTCACTTTTTCTTTTCAATGTTCTTATAAAGCTGTCACTGCTTTAGTAGAAATCAAAAAAAAATTTCATGCTTTGACTTCTGTAGGAAAGGTTAGCACATTTACTCACCAGTACTCCCCTTCACATTCATCTTTCACAGCTACAGTTTCATAGTTTCTAGCAATGAAAACTTTTAACATTTCTAAAAATAAGGGCTTACTTACTGAGCATTTGACATACAATCACAATTTGATAGCTGATGTCTAAAATTTCCTTCCTTCTGACAGCCAGCTTTTAAATAGCAGGATCTAATTTCCCCTTTGGAAAATAGAGGGAAAAAACATCAGTTCAGTGATGTAATCATTTGTTTACAGAAAAAATTTATAAAATACACATTTTAGGTCAGGCATATTTATAAATATGTATTTCTCAGTCTGTGCATTAAGCTTATTTTAGATTTCAGAAAGCAAATTAACATTTGAACAACTGAAAACCTGAGACAAATCAAAACACAGAAGTTACAGTGAAAATTTAAAAGGCATGTAAATTAAATGCAAAGCGCATTGATTAATGTAAGTTCACTGTAAAATGTGAAATCAGATTTTTGTCTTTCCATTCACAAAGGTGAGGTCATGGGGTACAAAGCAGCAAAAAGTTCTGCTAGCAGTGTAGCCACAGCTCCTCCCTGTTGGCAGAGGCAGCACAAAGCCAAGGGTGGCTGCTGGCTGACCCAGAGGCTGTGTCACCTGCCCCACTGGCAGCTGCTGCCCTTCTGCCCACAGCACAGCAGCAGCTGCAGGCTGCCAGCAGGGCCAGGAGGAACAGGCAGAAAACCAGAATATCTCCAGGGTCACATACCCAGTACCATGAGCATTCATTCCACGCTGGTTTTGAAGGCAGCTTTAAAGGAAATAGGGCTTTTAGGATGGCTGCCTTTCAGAGGTATGAGCCAGTACCTCACAGGGCACTACACAGGGCTCAAACCCATCCTACAGCTTCAGAGTCTAAGAATAGCTTCAGAGCAGTGGCATGCCAAGTATATGCATGGGGTAAGACTAGGTCACTCATTAACTCTCTTGAAAGGGGTAGCAGATCACAACTCCAAATGAGAGCAACCATCATGATATCAAGAGGTCAGTCTGAGCCAGCTGAAGAACAAAACTGTAAAAAGGAGTCATGTTTTGCCCAGCCAGGTCAGTGCAAAACTTCTAGTCAGGCAGAAAATGCCAGGGGCCATTTCTGATGGGACAGAAGTTGTCTTCTGGCCTAGCCAGTATCTTTTGAGAATGATGTTTGGAAGAACATCTTCAGGCACTGTGTAAGGCTCAGGTCTGTGATGGTCACTGGTGGATTTGGAAAACTCTATTGCTCCTCTGACTTTAAATTACTAAGCCCTTTTCTTTCACACACACAGAAGAACATGCAACCAGCAACAGACAAGAGAAATATCCTTCCAGGACATCTGAAGTGTTTAGAAATTTCCTCATGCATTGCAATTATCCCAGCTAGATAAACTCACCATTTTCATCTATGAACACGTGCATTGCATCCACGGAGAGCTCATCTTGCACAGACGCCTCAGGTCCACTTATTACTTGCAAGACAGAACTGTCTTGCTGAGAAGTTACCCGGTAGATTATCTGCCTTTGCCTGCTGCCCTGGTAACTTGACACAAAAATGTTTCAAAACTACTATGAGGAACTTTTTTCTTGTTCTCAATAAAACAAAAAGAAAGAGAGGTTAATTAAAAGTTTATGTCATTTCTACTCAGTGAAACAAAACAGCTTACATCATATCTTTGAAGTACAAAATTGTAAAGTAAACTGGCCTTACAGTGCTGCAAATTTGGCAGACTCTGGTAGCACCGGACTAGTACTAGCACGATCTTGGCTTTGTACATCTGATCTTTCCTGTTTAGGAAGTTGCTCACAGTGCTTTTCTGTTCCCACCATTTCTTCTTTTCTCTCCGTCATCTGGCTATCTGGAAAACAGGGCAGTGAAGTGGAGCCACTCTCCACAGATGACTTTCAAAAGTTTCGTTTATTAACTACTGAACAAGAGCATCTAAAAATGAAAATCTAAAACACTGCAGTATTTGCTAGTTTTATGTACACTACCATTACTTAAAACAATACAACCACAAATCTGGATGAGGACGTACGCTAACTCTCGTGAATGGGCTGTTTCAAGAACACGCTGTGAAGCAGAGGACAAACAAGAGAGGATTTCTGCTTTGCTTCTCCTATTGTTTCACAGGGAAGCAAACTGTTCCTAATCCAGAATGGCAGGAGGCTACTTCCCTGGGGGCTGTAATTTGTTCCCAAGCTGTGTATGCTGGCAGTGGAAAAGCAGAAGCACTGGCCCATTCCCCTTTTACAAAAGGGAAAGCAGCACCTTCAAAGGAAATAGAGCTCCTGGACAGGAAAGCAGATAGCTGCCTAATCCCTCTTCCCCACTGACCACACACCTGGTGCAGGAAAAAGGGCAAACTGGCAAAACAATTTTGTAGCAAATTATCCTATGCTTGGAAAATACAGAACTATAGACTTAAAAATACACATTAAGTATTTGTCCATTTGAGTACCAATTGTATTTATATTACCTCTCTATACATGCATGGCATTTATATATATATATATATGTATGTGTACAAAATACTCATGGTGAATAGTGAAACATTTTTCAACTGTGCTTTGTTTATAAACCAAAAAAACCTACCTGTTAGAGTTTTAAAGTACAACTAAGACAGTGACTTCATCAGCACCTGTGCAGTTGTGCAATTAAATGCTTTAAATGGAAAAAAGAGGGTTTTGTGGTGCTTGTTGGAGATGCCTCAGTAAGTCCTATAGCTTTTTGCACTAAGCAAAGTGTATTGAAACATACTTACCCAGACTTCTTGCAATATCTTAGATCAAGGAAGATCAAGGTGTTTAAACACCTAACATCAAGGAAGAAACCACAGAAATTTCGCCCCACTGAAAATTCCGTATCTTAAGCCATATTTCTCACCAACATAATTACCATCCTAACCCGTAAGAATTACCAGTCAAGAAACAGTGGTGTCATATCTAAGTTGGTCTAAGGATAAAACAGAATGAAGGCTTCTAAAGAGATGTTTTACCTTTTAAAGAGGTCAACTGATAAAACTGAAAAAAGGAAACAAGCTTTTGCATATGCAGACCTTTCAGATCATCTGTCTTGTTTTCCTCCAACTGTATCAGCTGATCTACCAACACATTACTTCTACAAACAAACCCACCTTCATGAGCTAAAACACCTCCACACCACTTTTAATTCACAGGACAAAGCCCCCTCACACCCTAAAGCCTGTGCTATAAATACAATGAAATGAGCACAAGTTTGGTGTACGGAAACTTTTTGTTTCTGTTTGTATCTGTTGTGCATGGAGGCAAAATTCAATAGGTCTTCCAGATCTATTTTATTTTCTTTTGGGATGGGGGGGAAGCAGTTACGGGAACAGACAACATTTTTTTCCTTTCCTAGTTAAAGATTTAAACTCTAGTTTAAGCAGAAACTGTGTCATTACTGAAGCATCCCCTTAATGACGTAACCATACCTGTGGGTGGTGATGGAGCCACAGATACCTAATCAAAATGACCTTCCTAAAGGCTTGGGCTGTTCAAGTTGTAAGAATAATTGATAAAGATCAGAAACTGTGGCTTAATAACCTAATTGGTCCCATAGTGCCCCAAACTAGCTTTAGGGCTGGAACAATTAAAAAGATTTTTTAAATTTGATTATCTAGTGGTTTCAGAAAATGCTTCTCTCTTTTCCATTCCAAACCACAAGCCTTGCAGACTTCTTTTTCCTGCTGTGGTAAAGAGTCATAATAACAAAAACCTAAACGTACTGCTTCTTAGAGGCTTTTTATGCCAATCAGACAATACCATGGTGATGAGTACTTCCAGCACTGGAAAAGTGGGCCATGATGGCTTTGTGACTGGTTTTCAAGATTATTACTCATCTTCTTCCAGGAGACTTACACCTTCAGTATTTAAATGAAGATAGAGGTGTCTAGACTAGGAGTGTCCTGCCAGAGTACGCAATCGGCTCTACGTCACCAAACGCTCCCTGCATGGAAATTGTGCTGGCAAAGCTCAAATACTAGGAAAAACCTCTTCCAAGTGCAAGGGGAGACTAAAAAGGACAACATGGCAGTGTACTTGCACTTTTCCCTGTGCCATTTATCCTTATCCACTGCTCTACACGTGTCCAGCACGTACACGGCTGGGATCACAGTAGTATCAAGATCAGACCTAGGCTCTGCAATAACCACATAATTTATCTGGAAATTATATGCCACATGACTCAGACATGTGAGGTGTAACTATCAGGACTCATGGCTAAATCAGTCTTGGGGCAGGGTGATTCAGAAGAGTTCTGCACAAACAGCCAAGTTTTGGTCTGTACACCATTTTCATATTTTGATAGAGCACAAGACACAACCTTAAGTGATCCTGGTAAAATACTTACCAAGAGGAACAATTCATATATGTCCCATACATAAAATACTTCATGTAAACATTTTTTTCTGCCCCAAAGACTTTTATCAGGATAGCAACATTACTTACAAGTATACCATCCCAGTGCTGACAAATGGGCTCCTAATTTAAAAGCAGTTACAGTACCATAATTTATTTTGCCATGTAACTTTTTCACTTATAGAACAGATTTTAAGCATCCCAAATCATCTTTATAGACAAACCCTTGTTCTACTCTAGGAGAAGGCTGAAAACAATTTTACAGTTGAAATGGAACAGCCTTTGTAGATATGTAAATACAGTGAGTCCGGAGGAGGGCCACCAAGATGATCAGAGGAATGGAACCTCTCTCCTGCAAGGAAAGGGTGAGAGAGTTCTCTGAGATTTCAGCCTAGAGAAGGCTCTGGGGAGACCTAATTGCAGCCTTTCAGTACCTGAAGAGAGACCACAAGAAATCTGAAGAGGGACTTTTTCCGAGTGTGTAATGACAGAACAGGAAGGAATGTCTTTAAACTGAAAGAGGGCAGGTTTAGATTGGATATTTGAAAGAAATTCTTCACTGTGAGAGTGGTGAGGAACTGGTAAAGCCTGCCCTGAGAAGTTATGGATGCCTCATTCCTAGAGGTGTTCAAGGCCAGGTTGGATGGAGCTCTGAGCAACCTAGTCTAGCAGAAGGTGTCACTGCCCAGGGCAGGGGGGGTTGGAACAAGATGATCCTTATTAAGGTCCCTTCCAACCTAAACCATTCTATAATTCTTTGATACAGTAATCATGATACACTGATAGTTGGTTATCTCAACCTTAAAGCTGCCTTAATATTAGGTAATTAGAATGAAATTTTATTGCTCTGCAACTTTTCTCCAAAACATTTTTACTATTTGTGGCCCCTTAACAGAGTCTTCCAGACCTTCTTCCTCATCTTTTACTTACATATCCCTATCCCAACCTTCACAACTCACTCCTGTAAGATAAAATGCCACTACTGTGATGATTTCAAACACCATCTGCTTTGAAATCTGGGCAAGGAGAATTAAGCTAATTAAGCCTGTCTCTCTTCTGTTCATTAATTGCTTTGCTACAGAATCCACTTTCTTCAACAACATTATGCTCCAAAACAGAAATTTTCACTTTAAAATATATTTGTTGCCTGTTCAGCCACAGAGAATTGATTTCAAATCGCTCTATACTTTTGTTAGTACCAGCATGAAACAAAAGTTCTACAAGCTGTGAACTGTGCCATTCATATATGTGGGGTATAAATCTTAAGGACATTCCTAATCCTTTCTTCACCAACTGCTTTAGCAGAAACATCTAGCTTATGTACTTTATTCTCAACCCAAGTTTGTCTATTATGCCACAAATACATTAAAAAAAACCACTGACATTTAAGCTGGTCATCCACCAAACAACGGGAGTGCCCAGGGAATACCACCCTGTCTGAGAATTGCTACTAGAGTTCAGCACGGACACTGAAGAAGCGCACGACATTACCCATTAATGAGGATTACATTAATCCTGAAGCAATGGGAAAAAACTAGCAATAGGCATTGTACCTACTACAGGAAGTGACTTGCTCAAAACAATCTCCTCTGTCAGCAGCAGAGCTAGGAATAGGTAGCCTAATCATTATACCTACCAACTGCATGAGAATACAGACCTCTGAAATAACCTCGTATTTTCTTTGCAGATGTCAGACTTCTCATCATACATACTATTACCTCTTTGATTTAAAGACTGAAATTTTGAAATTTCAACCTGCCAAGCCTTACCCGTTGAGCATCAGATTTAGAGAACTGAGTTCTGCACGCCAGTTCCTCCACATCCAAAGAGGGGCACACCACATGCCATGTGGTCCCTCTCTGGCACAGGAGTTAGGGATGATACACAGCTGCTCAGAGATGAGCTAGCACCAGGCAGGGCTTTATTTCCTAGGTGCTACCCACCTGGCAAAATCAGACAAAATCACCTGCTCTCACTTCCCACACAACTGTCAACTGCAGTAGTGACTCAATGCACAAGATCCTTCTTCCCCATGACTATATGGCATGTGATAGTCCTCTTTCTCACATGCAAGGGGGAAAAAAAAAAAAGAGTCTAAAAATACTCACAGGAGCATGTTTTAGTTTTTTATAGGAGAAGGGTAATTGCTTGGGATCCAGAACAACTCGCTCGAGGTTGTGGTTTGTGCGCTGCCCAGAATGATGAGTACCTTTTCTAAAAAGAGCCTGCAAAACATCTAAATTCAGGCCATGCAGTCCTGGTTTAGTTTCTCCCGCGCCAGTCCCCACCACTCCCACGGCAGGCTTTGCTCCCTGGATGATAATATTGCCTGTCCTAGATTACAAGCCAGCTGTGCCAAAGGGGACATACAGAAGGTTTTGACCTGCATAAGTCAGATGCACAACTGCTCTGACTTGGTTCAAGACACATCAGACAGACCCAAAGCAGCCAATAAACCCAGATTTCCTTACACTTCTTGAAGACTGAAAAAAATTCACAGTTGCCCTACAACACACTTTCATCAAGTGGGTGGTACAAGTGTGACTCAAAACTGAAAGGACACTGGTCTGAAAGACAGTTTTAGCAACAGTGTCAGTGGTATTTTCTCACAATCTAGAAGAGGTGGAGTGGCTATAGAACAGCTCTTAGAGCTTTTATAGCCTATATTTTAACAGGTTAAATCTGGCACCCTTAGTAGTGTAAAGCAAGGCTTTAATTTTCTCATACTGCATTTTACCAAGCTGTCTATTGGTGAAGGCTTATGTGGTCAGGATGATAACCATTCTACTTCCACAGAAGACACAAGTTCTGTGAGGGACCACCCATAACAAAGACCCATCCATGACATTCACTCACTTGCCAGACTGTTCTGATGAGCACATTTACTCACTTTCCACAAATTATGCAAAATATCAACTTCTGCACAGCTCTGAATATCCAGCTTTCAAGGAATTTGCCAAGTTTCTCACATTGCCAAATAAAAACCTTTCTGGGGTGCATTTCATGCTCATTTGGACCAGACATCTATTACTAACTTTTGCCAATTAGATGGTTTGCAAGGTTAAAAGAACAAAAACTAAACAGAACCAACCTCCTCCCTCAAAACAACTGGTGCATAGCTTGACTCTTGTATTCCCACAGACACACACTTTTCTTAACAACCACTCTAATGTGGGAATAATGTTTATTCAGATCTGTTCCAAGATGCTATATTGTTAAAGCATATTTGCCATTGCGACGCTGTAAATAAATTAAAGGCTTTCTTATTCCTAAAACTCAGTCTTGCTGTGGGGAAGCTGCCAGTAATGACAGTAATTTATTTAAGCAAACAGCACGTTCTGACTAGGCTAGAAAACAAAGCCTATTTGCTCTTAAAAATAACTGCCTTTGAACTACCTCTCCCAACCTCAGGGAGTTCAGATTGAATCTCCTTTTTCCCACAGCACCAGTTCAAGGTGCAGAATCCACAGCTGCCATCCCTAGTCCTGCAAGGCACTCCCTTTCCAGTCCCTCTTCTGTTTCAGGGTGACACTTGCTGAGCCTACATTGGAAACAAAGACACTTAATTACACATGTATGCAGCTCAACTTCACTATCTCACAAAAGTACAGACTTAAGAAAATAGAAACAGGAAGATTTAGGAAGAAATTCTTTACTGTGAGGGTGGTGAGGCACCAAAACAGGCTGCCCAGAGAAGCTGTGGATGTCCCATCCCTAGGAGTGTTCAAGGCCAGGTTGGATGGGGCTTTAAGCACCCTGGCCTAGTAGAAGATGTCCCTGTCCTTGGCAGGAGTTTGGAACCAGATGATCTTTAAGGTCTCTTCCAAACAAAACCATTTTATGATTCTATGAAATTCAGTTCAAGTCACTAAATAAGAGCTTGGTTTGAGGGAACAGCAGAATTCTTCTGTTTCCTCATTATCTTGTATAAGAAGAAACTTGTTTGCCAGATCTAAAGCACAATAACACATTAATAAGTTTTGGGGGTGGGGTTTGGGGTTTTTTTGTCACTGTGGAATCTGAGTCTGACTTATTCTGATCATCCATTGCTTTCTTTTACACAGCAACCTTTCCTGTTCATATTATCTGAGAGTACTTGTCTGAAAGGCCTTTCTAGATTAGCTGCATTGTCTCTTTTTAAATTTTCATTTAGATTTACCTCTGAAATTCTCTTTTCCAGCTAAGTCACATCACTCAGAAGTACAATTTTTGTGTAAATGCTCCTTTTTATGGTTGAGGAACAGGAAAAATCACAATCTGCTTGCTGCACCCCTCATGTTGCTGTGTGCTGTTCTGCAGGCAGGTGACTCTGCACCCCAGGAATCCAGCAGGCTCAGGTGAGAAGCAGGGCTTGCTCAGCACTTGTCTTGGGCAACCAGAGCACAAACTGGAGCCAGCTGGGCAGGCTGATAAGCTCGATACAGAAGGACAGAAACTGCACTGAAGAATAAACAGTCTGAGAAGGCGGGAGAGATGGGTAAGATACACCAGAAGAGAGGCAGCAGGTCTAGGAAGAGCAAAATTTGATGAAGGAATGGATAGGAGGGTAAGTACAGGAGAAGAGAATGCAAGCTGTGGGGAGGCAACAGCTTCAGGTGGGCTCAATACAGTGGAAAAGCCTAAAACAGCAACAGTGCGGATTGCTAGGAAGAACAGACAGAAGGAAGAGAGAGTACCAATATGATGACAAATAAGGAGGTGGCACAGGAGGGGAGTGCCTAAACTGAGAAGGGATGACTGAGGCAGGAAAGGCACAGAACTAGAAAAAGTGGAAGAAAAAATGGACCCAAGTGAAAGATGGAATGAGATAGGGGTGTAATACATTGGATAGGACAGACTTAAAGACAGAGTGAAAGGTAAATGGAGTCTAAAATGACACACTGAGAAGATAAATCTACTTATTTTTTCAAACAAGATAAAAGTACACGTTTCACAATAGTTTTTTAAAAAGCTTTTAAGTCAGTTGGGCATTTTTCATGTAATGGAAGGTTCTTGCAGGAATGAGCTAGTGGAACAGGGAGCAGACAAAATAGGAGTGCCCAAGATGTTTTTCTAGTATATCATCAGGTTTCTTACCTTCCATGCAAACTAAGTATTGGGACTGCACCCTCTTAGGCTTTCTTAAAACAGCTTATTATAGGATCTAAGGTAAAACAAATATTTTGGAGAAGGGGAAGATACAGGTTGTCTTATTTCACTTTAACTCCGATTTTCTAAACCGATTGTAGTGACCACTTGGGGAAGTACCCTGAGATTGCATCTGCCTTCACTGCACTGTATCTCACATCCTCATTAAATGGCCCTACTAATTTTGCTTAGAGGGCTGCTAGAGACACTACAAACAACAGTCCTTCCCAACAGAAAAGGGTCACAGAGTTCAGTGACAGCAATGAGAATGCTGATTAAAACCAGGTATTTCTATACAAGAGCTATAAATTGTACTGCATACAGGTTTTTAAATTAGCTGATCGATTTTGTTTTAAATAAGAGCCCTCTTGATTAAATGAAAATTGCATGGGAATATACTATTTTTCATTAAAATACTGGGAGCTTTCACTGAAAACAGCCATCAAACTTTCTTCATTAAAATGCAAATATTTTAAGTGACTGAAAATCAAAACTCTTACCTGTTGAGAACAAATTAATGATTTTTCCTTTTTTTTTAATTATAAGCCAACCCACAACCAGTCAGGAAATTTAGAAATATATGTATGTGTGCACACATGTGTTAGCTAAAAGCTGAACCATCTCCAGTAACAATTCCAGCCTTCATACTTAGAGGCACACACCGACAACGCCTCAACATGCACTTGGTAAGATGTGCAAGGGCAGGTGGAATGCTGTAGCTATACACATTTTTGCAAGATACTTTTGGTATTTCAACAATCCAGGCACACTATTTTAGTACAGGATACTAGATACATAATCGACACCTACTAAGCTTATCACTAGTTTTCCTAGAGGAAGAAAAACAGTTTTCTTCAAGCAGATAAAAATATTTAAAAACTGCAGCTGACACTATCGCACACTTTCACTAAACCACTTTGTCACACCAAGTCCAGCCCTACTACGGCCCTATTAGCAAAACCAGTCTCGCTCTGGGAATTTGTCTTACTGCAGATATCCAGCTAAGCTGCTATAAGTAAAAAAACTCTTCATAGCATCTTTATTCCAAAAGAATTGTAAGCCATGCATAATACCTCCAACAAGCCCATTTTCCTTTGTCGTCTCCATTTTGACAGTGGGTTGATTAGATGTCTTCATCTTTGAGGTATTAATGGATTCCAAGAGGGAGACAAATTCTAGAAAGTTAGATTCATTGGGCATCTGTCCTTCTTTAGCTTCTAGATCTGATTTAGAGGTTGGTAAGGTCTTTTCTTTGTCAGATACCTCCACGAAATTCTTACTTAAAAGCACATCTGTCCCGCTGTCTACACTCAACACCCGCATGTGCCTCTTTTCATGAGCAGTTCTACAGGACTGCGGGTCTAGGTTATGCAGGTCTTCCTTAGAACTTAAATCCACAGTCTGGACATTTTCCAAAGCATTTTCCTGATTTGGATCTGAACAAGTGTTAGTTTCTAGAGGTGTATTTGCTGGGTTGCTGTGCTCCTTTACTGCATCACCTGACTCATAGCCAGAGCATTGGTTGGATGACAGCTCTGCCCTCAACATTTCTGGAGATCTGTCACTTTCACTAACTTCTGAGCAAGGCTTAGCTTTACTGTCATCAGACAGGTCAAACGTGATAACAGGGATTTTGAGCTGTTCATTAGTTTGCTGACTCGACCAGCCTGCTCTAACTACACCAGAGTCAAGGGCTGAGCTTGTTCTCTCACTTTCCAGGGCCTGTAAGTGGACAGAGCCCGGTAGGTCACTGAGGGTGGTGTTTGGGGTAGTACTCATTGTGATGACAATTTTAATGGGCTCACACAGCTGGTCTCCAGGAAGAGAACTGTCCACAACTGCAACAGCAGTCTCACTGTCTGAGCAATCAAGGTCCTCATGGCTATTACCAGCATTGCAAGAACTTTCCATGTGCTCGTGCTCTTTGGTTGCAATGGCATTGCACTGTGGGCAGTTACTGGTAATGCCCATCTGTGGTGACCCATCTGGCAATTTCTCTCTTTTGTAGCTTTTAGGATTACTTAAATGGTCTGAAATAACTGAATTTTCACTGTCCCATGGCTCTGAAGAAGCTCCAGTCCTTAAAATATCACCTTGTGACGAAGAAATATTGGAGAAGTTTTTAGCTACGTCTCTGTCCACAAGAATATCTTGGGATCCATGGTGTCCACAAGGCTGTCTGTTCACTCCTTTTTCATTTACTCCATCACCAGGAAATGTTTCCATAGCAGCTGGTTTTGTTGCTATTGCTGATGTAGTGGCACCTGAACCAGAGGTTGTAGAAACAGGTAATATATCTGCTTTGATACAGGGTGAGGTAGATGAAACTGGTGGTGTAGCCTGGTCTTCTAGTACCGTAACACCTAAGGAAAAACATTTGGGCATTAGGTCTCATGAACACTAAGCATTATTGAAGTATGATCTTTAACCAACAAAATCTGATCCAGAGCAAAGGAAGCACAGATGATGTAGCTGATTAAAACAGTTCCAAAGCACAGAGGTTTTTTGTTAGCTACATACAAAATACTACAGAAGCAAGATAGAACTCTTCCAAGTCAGGACAAGTGTAGCAGCATGTCTATTTAAATAATCAAAATAGCTGAAGAAACAGCTAGTTTCAAAATCAAAATGTTTTATAGAACTATCCCTACTTAGGGAGAGATGAAAGAAAGAATAAGCCAATGCTGTAGGTTTGCTAAATCACTTTCTGCAATTCCTAAATGGTCACATAGCATATGGTGATCAGCCTTAACAAAGAGGAAATAATATTTAAAATATTAAGACATCTCAAGCACTGGAAGCGTAGGCAATGTAAGGTGTACTGGAATATACAATACAGAGCTAAAGGTTGACAATCACAACAAAAGTCCATAGTCAGACATTTAAAGGCTCTAAGATGCAATCCAAGTGTTAGGTTCCTAGTTTAATGGTTTACAGAAGTACAGAGCTTCCCAAGAATGTGGGGCAAGGCTCTTTCATCTCCCTGTATCGAAAAGGGGAGAGCTATTTTCACACCCCTCAAAAGGCTGCATCCCAAACAGCTTGGCTGACAGCTGAGAAAGCTCAGTCTGTTAGAATACCCTTCAAATTTAGTTCTGGCTCTTCAACTCAGATCCTAGTAGGAGGCACAACAAAACCTGCCATGGGGTCCTCTGTGCCATTACTTTTTGTGCCAAGCAATGATTAAACAACAGTTTAAGGGGATTTATAAAGCCTTTAAAATACCTCTAAGATCTTCAATAGTTTCCCGTGTTGGCAGGTCCTAAAAAAATGAAAAGAAACACACCAGATTAACATGGTCATTTATTAAATTCTGTTGGGGAAAAAAACATCTATCAATGTAGCTATCAATAGCTATCTAATCAAAGGTTAATTACAGAGTTGGTAAGCTGCTTAACATCACTGAAATTTGAACATGTACCTTGCACAAAATGCAAGGGGTGGGTGAAGGAGATGGTTATAGAACAGTCATGCTTCAAATTGCATCACTGCAATTGTGTGTGATGTTTGGGGAGGGAAAAGAAAAGCAAGATGGTTCTTAAAAAAAAAAAATTTTGCAGTGCCTAATCCAGATACATTTTCTTAATCATTAAGAAATGGAATGCATTCATCTGTTCCACTTTTCCAGCTATGTGTTTCCAAAGCACTAGAATGAAAAATTTGGTCTCTAGCATTGGTAATTATTTCTCAAAGGAAAACTAGAGGACAGAGACGTTAAATTAATATAGAATCAAGAGAAAGCTTTGAAGGTCATTTAGTCCAAATCCCCTCTGCCATACACACACACTCAAAGCAGGTACAGTTTGAGCAAGTTGCTCAGGGCCATCTCCAGCAGAGTTTTGAAAATCTCCAAAGAAGGAGATTTCACAACTTCTCTGGAAAACACCCTCCAGTATTTGACCACTCACTTGGTAGGGAAAAAAAAAACCAAAACCCAAACCAACCACCAAACAAACAAAACAACCCCACACACAAGACATTCAATGTAATTGATCTAACTGTAGCTTTCCATGGCTGCAACTATTTCTTATCTTGTCACTGGGCTCTTCTGAGAAGAGAGTGCTCAGTCTGCTGTGTATCTTACTACTAGAAAGCTGAAGACAGCAGTAAGCTCTTCTCCTACTCTTACAAAAGATGTTAGCCTTACAAAGGCTAAAACAGCCCATCTGCCTGTCCTCACATATCATGTTCCTCAATCACCTTGGTGGCCTCTGCTGGATTCTCATCAGCAGGTCAGTGTGCATAGGAACTAACCGGGGAGCTCAAATCTAAACACAATACCCCAGCGGAATACTTCAGGAGTTTAAATTCAACAGTCTAAGTGCATAATTAAGAACAAGAGATTGAAAAAAATGACTGTGGCTCTTTTCTGACTGACAGGCACCAAAACCAAGAGGAAATAATTATTATTTTCTAAAATTTCATGATGGTATCCTGGCAGTAAGAACAGGAGACTTGGTTCAACAAGACCCAACCTACATGTTTGGAAGTGGGAGACTAGGATGAGATCCCAGGAAGACACAGGTTTGCAGAATGGACAAATACCAGAATACTGGAGAGTAGGACAGAAACAAGGTGAAAAATATTTTACCTCATTAAAAAAAACCAAACCAAAAGAACTATTAATGTCTGTGAATCATACAGATGCTACAAAAAGGTAAAAACACTCCAGGAAATGAAGAAATAGCTCTGATTCAGACCAGGATTTGAATAATTTGTAGTAAATAGGGATAAAGGGTGGGTGTGGAGGAATATGAAGACAGAATGAAGTATCAAATAGCCACTTATTCAGAAATCACTAACCATCCTCTGCACTGACTGAGGCAGGAGTCCTGTAGAAAAAAATAGCATGGCATCACATAATTAAAGATGTTATCACAGTATGCAAGGGGAGTAGCTTAAGATTACACAGACAGTGTTATTCTGTTTCTTAATTTTTTGAAAATTTCTTCAACTTATCATGAGTGTTTCCTATTTTTTTCTTTAATAACGTTTGCATACATCACCTTCATTACTTCATATACCTTTGATTTATTAAGCATGGCCAATGGCGTTTTAGCACATACATGGACTTTTAACCTCCTGTAGACATCTCCTAGATTTAAATGGCTTTTATGCTTCGTTTAAATACTCAAGAGATGTTTTTGGTTCATTTTATAAGCATAAGTCTAGTTACACAAAACCAAATTATTAATGCTCCAGGAGCAGATCCCTTCAGAGGCAACAAAATAATGCTGATTGCATTAGCCCCTCCCTTCTCTCAAAGCAGCCACAAAAACTAGCTGCTCTTGGCAAGATTTACAAAGGCCACTTGCTATCTACAGAGCAGAGAGAGCCCTCCTAAGAAGTGCAGCATTATGCGTGACAGTTTCAGCTCTGCAAAGCCAAACCTTTAGGACAAGGCTGACTGGCAGCAGTGGTATACCCAAGCAGATGCATGGAATGACCCTTCCTCCTTGGAGCAGAGCTACGTTACAAGCAATCGGCACGCGGCAACACAAAACAGTGCGTGGTGAGCTGCGGACTGCACGAGGTGAGGACGCTGCTGGAGAAGCGCACATACTAACCGTTGCTCCAGGTGAGTCCTGCGAGTGCGGAGCCTGCGCTCTGGAACTGTCAGGAATCGTCTGGGTAGAGTCATTTTGGCTGGTCTCACCGACGACATGATCCCCCGAGTTATTGCTGAAGGGGAAGCAAATGAAAGATAAAGAAATGCTTCTTACCACAGGGCATCACAGTGAGTTTTGGGAAGCAGTTGAGGAATAAGAACAAAATGGGAAGTAGCACAGCACAATGAAGTAAGAGCACTCCTTTCCCCTCCAATGATAAAAGCACGGGGCTGTAAAAATACTGTAATGCTTTTCTGCACTTCCTTCCTCACCAAGACAACTTGATAAAAATAAAATAATAAAAACCCCTCAATCTAAAATGATTATGGTGTCTTCAGAAGTAGAGCTATGAGAAATACAATGACATCTCTTCAGCCTCCCTACGCGTATATAATGCCATTTAGCCTGCCTGACACACACACAGATTTACTGGCACAAAAGGCTATTTGGGGCTTTTCCTTAGACATATGACAATCAAATGCTATTCCTTTCACAAGTTTTGCTTTGTAAGTCGTTGTGTACGTAAGGCTTATCTAACTGCCTGTTTAAACGGAAACCTCCCAAAAAACAACTACTTGAACTGCAAGACAGAGAGTACTAATGTAATCATTAGACCACAAAATAAAATTTTTGCTCTGATCTAGGCAAACCAAATATACAGCCATTACTAACTTCATATATTATAAGGCAACTTATTGATCAGTTCCTTTGTTGATACACTAAACTATCCAGTAACTCCTTTTACACATATTTTCTACTAGCTTTTCCATGGATATAAGCAGGTATTTTTGGACAAGGTTTACTATCAAGAACCTACAAATATTCCTCTTTCTCAGGTATAGCACAACAAAAATTCAGTTTAAAAAAAACCAACCAAACAAACAAAGAAAAACCCAGAAAAAACACCACAGTGAAATGTCAAAAAGCATGAGGCTGGGCTTTTCTATTTGTTCATGGGGTTGTTTTTTTTCATCCAAAAACTTATTTTTAAAACTCTAAAGCTGTATATAAGCTATAAAATTATTTATCCGGAGGGTCTCAATCTTCTTTTCACAATATTATTTTCGTAGTTAACTAGCTTCAGAAACTTGTTCAACCAACCTGCCAACTACCAAGGTCTGTTCAAAAAATTCTGTCATCCATCTAGTCAAAATAATATTAGTCCTTTATTTTCTGACCAAGTACTAAATAATGGATTGTTGTGTATACACAAATCAACCCAGGAGGAATAGTCATGTGATTTAACACGTAACTTTCAATTTATTCTACCTTTACTTCTCAGCCAAAACAGTCTGAAAGGCATAAACCCATCTAAAACAAAAAATGTTGCATGGTTAGTGACACACAGAGGCATTTCTCAGAAGAGTCTCTATGCAGGCAGACCTTGACTCTCCCAGCAACATCACTGCTGGGAGTGTAGCACAGATGTGCATGTGTAAAGACACAGAAGAACAGTAGCACAGAGGAACACAAACTATGTTGATACTACTTAGCTGGCACAGAAAAAGCAGTAGCAACTGCAAATGCACCAAAATATATCCTAAATAAGTTCTTTTATACAGAGCTCTCTGAAGTCAAGCTGAAGCTTGACTGGCAGTTTTAACAAAGCTACTCAACTTAAGCTTGCTTTGGAATTTCTATGCTTCTGTCACTTTTAGATGTACCTCATTTCAGCATTTTTCACATCTTTCATAACACTTGGGATCACTGAAAGCCACTTGCCAGCTTCATTTGTTTGTATGACTCAAGCTTGAAAAACCAGCAGGAAAGGTCTCCATTTATTCCCAAGAATGTATAGTGGAACATTCTACCAATACACAAACCTGAAAAATGTCAGTACTAGCCTTCATCCCACTGCTGTTTTTACCTTTAATACCATCACAGCCTGGAAGCAGCCTTACTGATTATACACAGCAAAGAGTAATAGTACTTGGCTCCTCGATAGAGAAGCTACAACGACCTCCCAAATGCCCCTGAGAAACAAGAGCAGTACTAGCTTTCCTCGTGAACAGAGCCACAGAAGCATCATACGCAGCCACAGTAAAACATAAGGGGGGAAAGCAACTTACGCATCTAGGTGTGATCTGAGAGGGAAGTTGCTACAAGCACACAAAGGCAACTTAAGATCAGGCTTCCAAAGCCATGATATTAAAGCATTTTCTTCGCCAACAGGTACGTGCCGCTTCCTTGTCTCTTCCCAGCAAGTAACCACAGTAGGAAGAGGAAAGACCAAGCTTTTAAGGCTTCCCCAGAAAACTTCTTCCAGGTTTTCTTCAGGATCTGTTAGCACCTCCAGTACATATCTCCTCTATGACCTTCATGGTGCCCAGCTGCTGCCCAACCTCTAAATCGGGTGCAGCTCAGCCTGCTTCACCATAAGAACGTTTCAGCTACCCAGTATAAAAGCGCTAAGCAGATTTTTGAAAGTGTCATTCTCCATACAACTGTAAGGAGTTTTCTTGCACTCAACAGACATTTCTGCTATGCAGGACCATGGCGCAAACTCACCCATTTTACATCATGTGCCAGCAATGCAATGAAAAACCTTACCTACAATTTGAGGACTGAACGGCTTCTCCTTTTTGAACCTCTGTATCTTTACATTGCCTTCCATTTTTTCTTGAGAGCTTTTGTTGAATTACTTCGCCTTTATCAAACATAAGGTGCAAACGGTAGCTGACCACCTTTATTACGGTGAAGAACACTGTCACCGAGCTGCAGTACACAAAAACTGTCACTGCATTTGCTGGAAAAGCCTGCAGAAAGAAATAATGAAGACACAATGATAAGTTTGTTTTGAGAAGATGCTAAAATTTTTAAATACAATATATATATTGAGTTCTGCTCACAGAAGAGGTTTAAGGGTTTCTTCACGTTTCAAACCATTTCACAAGATCTGTTCTTCCTTTTATTAACTGTGGATATTATTTATTACCAAAATCAGCAAAATTTCACGACAGACAGACATTATAAAGCTTTTTAAAATACTGCATTCCCATGTTAATGTAGCTGCAGCCTTTCCTAAACTATGAATTCACAAAAATACAGACAGAAAATGAAACATTAGTTATCTACAAACAGGAAACCTTCAGAAAAATTCTGTCATCTTACCCTGTATGTCAGTTATGACTCAACAGTAAAACACTGTAGTTTGATGTCCATTTTTTAATGCCTCACAACATGTTCCCAAATACCTTAACCACTGAGGAATTTTAAATAATTAGTCAGGACTAGCCAAAACAAATGAATAAAAACACAGTTGGAGAGGCAACCTGTCCTGGCTGAGGCTGGAGGAGTGAGCGATTGGCTGTGTGGTGCTTAGTTGCCAGCTGGGGTTAAACTATGACATAACCTCTTTGAATTCTTTTTCTAAAGTACATAATTGTTAATTTGCAGCTGTCTGTGATCTGTTTGCTGATCTGTGATGAGCACCACAGTTTTTACTCATTAAAATTAATTACAGTTCAACTACAGGCTGTAAAGTTCTTTCACAGACATGACATATTAACAACTTGTTTATATACAAATACTTCCTTACAGTAAAGGGCAAATAATATCAGTGGACACTTGCAGTTATAATTGAAGTACCAAAGTCTTTACCATTACAGTCATAGAACACACTTAGGTATTGTCATTACACAGCTGCAGTCTCACGGTGAGTTTAATCTTTTCAAGTTTTAGGGTTATTTTTTAAACAGAGCTTTACTATATTCCTGCACAACAACAATAAAAAAAAACCCCAAGCAACAAACAACAACAAAAAAAAGGTTTTCAATACTCAGGATTTGCTAAAAGCCTACTGAAGTTAATTTTTAAGAATTATCTTTACTTTGGGACTAAATCAATCATTTTTCCAAATTCATAAATCAATCGCACCGACCACACAGGTGAAGGGAAGGGAAAAAAGCATGCTTATTTCATCTTTAGAACAAGTCACCACATTTATCTTGATGTTGAAATTAATATGTTGAATCATTTCCGTGTTGTGACAAGCAAGTGGGTTGAAATTCTGATGCTGCTTTTGGCTCACTGGGTCTTCATACCATCAAGATGTACACGTGAAAGTTTTCAGGCAAATCCTTTTTTATGACTATTCTGATTCAGATACAAAGAATCTGTTGCACAATAGTGGAGGAGCTATTTAAGGATGTACGTACTACCAATGAGCCCTAATAAGACAGACATGACTTTCTACAAGTTGAGGCTTAAGTCTGTTAAGAGTACTTCATGGTAGTGTGTAAATACCAACTCTCAGCATACCCTTCAGTTATTTAGTGAACTCGGGCCAGAGAGAGGATCCATTTGCAAGGTCATGTTCTCCGGGTATAAGGCTTGGTAGATGAGGTTGAAGAGCTTGAGGTTGAAGAATTTGTGGTTTATGACTAATGTTTTTACAAAACGAGTTAGAAATTGCTTGGTTTCACAAAGAGCGACAGCCAATTATCTGTAATGACTTGTTTAAGAGCGATTTGTTCACCTTCCAAGGAATCTCTTCAACTATGCACTAAGAGGTACAGATCAACCACTCATTATTAAGTAACAACTCAGAATGACCCCCTAGGAAAGAAGTGCTTTATAGGTGACATTCATAAAGCTTTATAAATATTATATGAATAATGTCAAGAGGACACAACAAAAATAGATTTCCAGTAGCACAGCCTATGCGTGCAGAGAGCACGCTACAAGAGAGACTCAAAGGAAGCTCCTAGATTTCTGAGTGGAAAACAGGGCCAGTTTTAGCAAATGCTGAGTGCTGCATGTCCTCATCCCTGCCTTGTGACCAGACCTACAGGAGCTGTGCCCTGAGCCAGCCCGTGGTCTCCCTGCCCATCTGTCCGAGATACATGATGTTTTAGTGCGCCCACCACACCAAGACTGCCAATGCATAACATGGCCAGTGCATCTTTAATACTCTGAATCTTGGGGCAGGCTGACTAGCACAAGCCAGCAGGTTGCTCCCTGCCCACATGAGGAATTAGGAGAAAGATGAAGCCGATAATGGAAAGCCCTCCATTCTCTGAATCAGGCCTCTTGCATAAGGTACAAGTGTCATATGACTGCAGTTGGTGTTCCCAGGTACAGACAGATGAAAGCTATCAAATCCACGCTAAGGAGGAAGTAAGTTATAGACCACTGAGGAATTAGATGATAGAGTCACTTTTGATGCACTTTTGATAGTATAATTAGCCTGGTTTTCTATGAAAATGAGGTTTTATAATCACACCATGTGTCTGTGTATTCATCATCTCCCTCCATCCCCTCAGTTGAAAGGTAGCCAAAGAATTTAAAAAGTTATTCAGCAAACTTTAAGAGACTACACCCCACTGGGCAAGGTCACAGCAGCACACCTCCTCCATTAATGAGAGGAACCCACACAGCTAGCCGACCTTTTCATGCCACCCCAGTGACAGGAAAAGCTTCAGCTGAGCTGACATCTTATTAGAAGCTAGAGAAAAAACCATCCACAAATACAAATTCATTAGAAAGCGGGCTTCATGACTTCCCACAGGTTTCTATGGAAGCTGTAGCCCTAGTTTTCTTCATTCTTGCCCCATTAAAAACTCTACCATAATGTACTTTTTGTTCTCAGTAGCTTCTGTTGTTGTACCCTGCACGAGAATAGCGTGGGGTCACAGCCAGAAATGCAGGCTGGTGTGTCCCAAATGTGGCCCAACTTACTACTGCAAATGCAACAGACTTGACGTCACCATGTACAGAGCACCTTTGCTTGGGGCGTCTGCCTGCCCAGAGGTTGCTCCCAGAAGAACAGCCACATTCTCCTTCACGTGTCTACTGATGTTATTTGAGTAGCACAAAGGTAGAGGTGACTGAGATGTATACATAAAGGTATGTAACCTTTGAACAAAGTACCACATCTTGTAAATCGGGCTGAGTGATAAAGGGTGCTTAGACCCAGATGTATCCCACTCACTGCTTGAGCCCCTGAGGCATCTAAAGCAAGGCAGCGCTGCACCTGGGCCTCACGGTCTCTGTGTGCTACAGAACACAAATGAGGGAACAACCAAACAAATGTGCAGTCAGCCACTACCATCAGAGATATGCATGGGAGATATAACACTGGGGCCAACGACCAATATTTATATGTTAATTAAGGTGAATCAGTACTAAGAGATGTCCATCACACAATATAAAATATGGGAAAGCAGGTAGCAAATAAAATTCCAGGGATGTACATTGAGTTCTAATTGTGTGTCCTACCACACAATAAACATAGTACATAACAGGGCAGCCTATCTCTCTGCTGCGGAGATATAAGTATCCCTAACTTTTACAGAGAGCTAGATAGAGTGGGGTAAAACGTGGCCAAGTGGGACTGGAAGCAGCTGACACATGGCTAGCTTTATCACAGTCAACCTCTGAGTAATTTATGTGCCCACACCCTTATACTGCCATGTTGTACTTCTCCTATCACAGCGTGATTTGAAGATCTAGTGTGTAAGAAGTAACAACCCTGTAAGTTCAAGGGTTCCTTGTCCAACAAGAGGCAGGAGAAATATTCGGTATGTTGTTTTGGGGACTCACCCAAACACGATGCACATTCTCTTGTAGCTTGCAAAATAAGCTATATACAAGTACTTCCCAAAGTTGCATCTCTGGGTCACTGGTGTTTTACCGGGTCTGAATTCAGCCCAGGGGCTGAATACTAAAGAGTTATCACTATTTTCATGTGCAAAACATGTAGGGATCCTGAACTTTTTAGTGGAATAAGGTAACTTTAATTCTTAATATATTATGAAAGTTGATATGGCACAGTTAGAAGAGATCTCATTATAATTTTGAAAGTTGATTTTAACAGCAACGATGCTCCACATATCCAATGTATATTTTTAATGTTTAAATGATAAATGAGAAAGAAAAGAAAGTGACAGAAATACAGATCTGCATTTTCAAAGGCATGGAAGCTAATAAAGGAATCTTAGTACCAAAGTAAGCTATGCTGAATAAGCTAGTGAAAGAAATTCTCGATCCACACAACAGAAACAACTTGATACTTTAAGCTTCTCAATGCTACCGTCAGCACGCCTCTGCTGAGCCACTGTGAAAAAACTAAAAACAGATGGATGAGTTTTGCCATTTGATTCAAATCAGACTATTTCAGAGAGACTTCCTGACTTCAACAAAAGATTATCCCAAGCAAGTGAAAAATTTTAAAAAGTAGTACTCTGATCTGTTTTGATTTTGCCATTTCAAGAAATATCATTGACTGCTTTAGCTGAATCCAAAACTATTGGTGTCAAGTATGTAACATAAATATCACCCCAAGCATTACTGAATATTAGAAACAAAATTTATTATAGACCAGAGAAAACCTTTAGTTAAAAAGCAGGTTCAAGCTTTTAAGTGGCAAGAATAGATGTCTTGCATAAAGTTTACAAAGCCTTAGAAACAAGCTACTTAAAACCAAGAAAACGTGTAAGGACATAATTAGTCTCAAGCAGCCCTCACAATAAACACATTATTCTTATCAAGGACAAAGAATTCCCATAGCAATATCTTAGCTCAAGGACATAAGTCCTACATTTAACCAGATGATTCATCAGAAAGTCAGTCAGTCTGCAGAAAAAGCAAGTCCATCTAGATAGGCAAAGATGATGCCCAAGAGAGTTCAGTAGATAAGTTATGTTTTCTCCCCTTCCCTTTAAAAAATGCCTTTTTTTATCTTAGCTCTGACCTACAGTCCAGTGTTCTTTTGTGCAACCCCCTTACCTTCTTCCATGCCATCAGTTCGGAAGTTCCCCACAAGGAAACACATATCCTTCCAGATACATACTTATATCAACTGGGGAAAAAAAGTTAGCCTTCAATTTTTTTCCTTTTTAATCACACATATGACTTGGACAACAAACCCTACAATGCAAGACTCTTGCTGGTTTGCATAGGAAATAGACCCTATCAATCAGAAGAAAGCATATTGTTGTCTTGGTTCATTAACTCCATGAGCCATGCTTACAGGAATTCACTGCAATCCATGCCACAAAATCCAGCACCAACTCATGCTTAAAAATACAAGATGTGCTTTCCACTGGGATTGCAGGGGGATTCATAAATGTTCTTTGCTTTTGATAACCAGGCCCATATCTGACCATGTAGGGTGAAGAAACCTATTTAGGCATTTTATCCAATCAAAGAAAATTTCTACAGAACTTAGTTGAGAATTTAGTTGAGTCACTCCAGGAGCCAAATGGAGGGAAAGCGTTTCTAAAGGAAGCAATATTACCCTATAATCACTGAAGGACACACCAAAATAGATTCAGTGATCCAGCATACTTTAAGCTTTTCTCACACAGTAGGAAAACACACAAAAACAGAGCAAAAGTTTCAAGCTTTTCAGGAAAATAAATATTAAGGTCTGGCAAACAAGCTCTAGTTATTATTCACTTACAAAGTTTAAATTTCAGCACAAAGGGAGCTGCATGTCACAAAAAGCCATGTGATTCACCAGTGACATTCAGCGAGGCGTATTAATTACATGGTATCTGGATTTTTCCATTTATTTACCCTTCTCAGCGGATAAGGCTGGATCAAACTTCAAAAAAAATCCAAAACACCTGTCTCCAAAAGAGATTTTTGAACAAACGTCCCCACGGTCATTCAGCACTCGCCGAGGCCAGCGATGCACCCCTACCTAACTCCTTCGGCAGAGCTAAGGGTCCGGCCCCTGCCTAGCGCAGCCGGCGGACTCACCCCGTTAACCTTTAGACACAAAATCCTCAGGTAAAGCCCAGAATGCCCAATATTTAAGCCCCCCAGAGGGCACTCCACAGCCCGCTGAGCGCACACGCCCTCGCCGCTGCCGCCTGCGGGCCGGGGCCCGCGGCTCCCACCCCGCCACCGGCTCCCGCCCGCCCCCAGCCCCTCTCACCAGGTGCAGGGCCATGGGCAGCGTCAGCAGGAACAGCCACAGATAGAGGTGGCAGCTGTTGGTGAAGGCCCCCTGCTCCGGGTCGTGGTACCAGCCCCCGGTCAGCGCCGCCCACACGCCCTGCCCCACCAGC